>LPNX010363460.1:885368-904152 GCA_001517045.1 Pseudotsuga menziesii | reverse complement strand
TTTTGCATAAAGAAATTACAAGTTTCCTGTTGGAGAAAGCTTTGTGGAAGGTTTCAAATGTTGTGTTATGGATTTGTTGAATGTGAACTATTTCGTTTTCAGCTATTATCCATTAAATATGAGATCGTTCTAACTCTTTGAACCTATGTTCTTGTTATGAATGCGCTCTAGTTTATTCTATGAAATTTCCACTGTGAGTAATGAATGATGTTCATAAAAAATTAGTTATCTGGTTGTTCATATATCTATAAATGCTCATGTGTTTTGAAATAAGTAACAACTATCTGTGATTTTTCTTAATGCATGCACAAAATGCATTACTCATTGATGAATAATAATCTTTCTCCCTAGGGATAAGTTAGATAGTTAGTTTTAGTTTTTCTTGCTGTGTGTGATTTAGATGCAAGAGAGTTAAGATGAGAGGTAAGAACCTGCACATCACATTGTGACTGCTCCTCGTATTCTCTATCAATCTGGATTTTTAGATAGGAACTTGCATATCATACTTAAATTCAAAAAACTAAAAATACACACGGTGGACCGGGTCGTAACCGATAAAACCCTTTATTTTTGTTACTTGACCTACGGTAGCCGGACCGTAAACTAGACGGATTCCCCATACCAAATAGTAACAGGCTAGTTGGGAACGTTTACTGGGGAGAATGCCTAACTGTTGTTACCTGTGATTTTCCAGGCCTCAACAGGTTTTGGCGCTAGAAGGAGGGCCGCCAGTGCATGGCTGGCTAAGGAAACTTATTGTCTCGAGATTATTCCACCAGTGATAGTTCTGAAAGCAGTCTGTTTCCCAATCCAATTCCTGAAGAGAAAGGTAAATAGAATCTCTATTCTGTCGATAATGAAGTAGTTAATGATCTGAGAAGACATAATAGGGCATATGTGAAGAAGATTGTAGGATTACCAATTATTCCTGTCTTACGCAGAAGAGAATATCGAAAGAAAGACCATCCTATATTGGAAGATGCAGTCTTGGTTGGAGATTTTGAAGAACTGGTAGAAACAACCTTACAGGAAGTTGTTCAGCCTTTGAATCAAGTGGGCCCAGATACACCTTACTGTTCACCTGTTCATACCCCTGTTCACTCACCACCTCATTATCCACCCAGACTCATGGCAAACGTGAATCCAAATCAGCCACCCAACCCACTGAATCCACCACCTGCTTGGAGGGCGAGGTCACCTTTAAACCTGACACCCCCTCTACATGACTTACCTCAGGATTTTGAGAAAATGCTGCCCAAGTTTGACCCAAGTGAAAAGATTTTGGTAGATGATCATTTGCAAAGCTTTTACTTGGCTATAGCAGGACTAAGGGCTGGAGAACATGAAGATGTAGTTTGCAGATTGTTTCCACATACCCTAAAAGGAGCAACAACCTCATGGTATTTTGCTCTGCCTGCAAACTCAATCCAATACCGGGACACATTTGAAAGGATATTCAGAAGTAAATATGTAGCCCAAAAAAGTCATGCAACTATAATGAGAGGGTTATGTGCTTTGAAGAAAGAAAGAAAAGAGAAAGTGCATAGTTTCACCCAAAGGTTTGTTGCTTATCTAAGGAATTTTTCTGCAACTGATAAACCGTCTGATAAAGTTCTGAGTGAATACTATACTTTATCTCTAGGGCCTGAATTAGCCATGTTTTCCAAGATGTCAGTCAAACCTACATTATCAGAAACTTATGAAGAAGCTGAGAGAGCAGAAGTTGAAAAAGAGAGCATAGGAGATTATCCTGAGCAGTCGGGAGAAAAACCTTTTGGTAAGGATGAGCAATCACATGATTTTGAAAGGATGGTGAAGATGATGCAGAAACTATCTAATAGAGTGATAGATTTGGAAAAAGAAAACGAGTCTCATAAAGCATACAAGCCTTACTATGAAAGGAGAGAGGACAACAATCAATCTAAACCTCCTCCACACAGTCCTGCATCAATGAATTTAACTGAGGTGGGTATGGATAATTTTTGCACCTTTCATCAGCAACCTCATTCTGAAAAAAATTGCCCTCAATGGATCAATTCGATGACATTAGTAATGAATCAACTATTGTACTCTAAACTAACAGAAGTTTATGAGGAGGAGGAAAAGGGAAATAAATTCACAGAAAAACAAAAGGATGATGCTCTGGTTTTATGGGACTATGTCTCACTTTTTGATACAAAAGACGAAGGTACTCTGAAGCATGAGGAGATATCAGAAACAAATGTGACAACAAGGAGCCAAGGTTTGTTAAATAAATACAATTCAATAATTCCAAAGATTAAGAAATTTCAAGACAATATGAAGAAAATACAGAAGAACAACACAGATGATAAAACCCCTGTTAGGCCTATTGAAGACAAAGCTGATAATGTCAAGGAAAATCTCAAAGCACCTGAGATGGGGTACGAATTGTTAAAAGCACTTGAAGTACCAGAGGAGGAGCTTCCCACTAACAACCAACATGTAGAAGAGATTGTTGAAGCAAGTGTGGGAGGTAAGACTAGGTTTAAAACCCCACCAGTCCTCCTGACCTTTGAGATTTTAAACCATAAGGTGCACAATTGTTCAGTAGACTCAGGGTCGTCAGTCAATGTTATGCCACTTGCAGTCTACAAAAAGATCAATGGACAACCTAAACCAACTTCCTGGTAGGTTACTCAGTTAGACATGACCAATGTGAAAGTAGTCGGGGAAATGGAAGATGTTATGATTCGCTTATCTGCAAATGAAAATATATGTCAGTACATTGATATTGTAGTAGCAGACATACCTGATGGTTATGGACTTGTTTTGAATCAAGATTGGTCAGCAAGACTAAATGGGTATTTCGCTTCAGATTGGTCACATTTGTGGCTTCCTTAGAAGGGAAGTCCAAACCAGATTAAAATATTAAGAGAGCCCCACATGAAGCACAATGTTACTCAATTGGTAGAAAAAAATGAACCAGTAAATTCTGTGTTGGGAAATTATCTAATTGAGCTAGAACCGGGAAACTACCAAGCAAAAGAAGCTAGCAGTACACCATACGCCTAGCCCGATCTCCTTCGATTTTCATGGGCTGATGAGATTGACTGTAAAATAATAGATGCAATTTTTGATAATGGGTAGGCCTTTTTCAATTTGCAGTCAAGCCTAGCCCCTCAAATTACACGCTGCCAGATTTACAGCGGTGGGAAGAGAACTGAATAGTTAGTGATTAGTTCTTAAACTTTATTTTCTTGGTTTTTATTTCTCGATTATCTTGCACATAAATAAACTGATTTGGTTGTTTATTTTTTATTTATTTTATTTCTGTTTGTTTTAGTTAGTTTTTGATTGATTTCAATAAAAGAAGCTAACTTTTGGTTGCATGGAGAGCATTAGAAGTTTGGATTAACTAAAATCCTTGATTGTAAGACTGTGTACTATTGTTTTATTTGAAAGAATTTCTTCTAGTTTAGCAGTTTTCTTAAATAGCCATGAACACATTGAAGTCCTACTTAATCCTTGTAAAATAACTCAGGATCAAAAGGTCTAGAATACTATTTCGAGGCTCCATCCATCTCACATTTAAAAATGTCTTAGGGTGTGACAACAAAAGACCCATGGAAAGGAAGCAGGGTTAACAGTATATTATATATAAATGATCCCATGCCAAGAATTGAAAGCCAAAAGGCAAATAAGAGTTAAAAAACTCCTAAGAAAGCAATATGAATCAAAACAAAGTACTAAATCATATGAGTACAAAATTGCCAAAGTTCTTCTCCGTCCTTGAGCTGAAAATTAAATACATCTCTCACACAAAAGGACACTATGGATAGAGGAGCCTGAATAAAAATTCAGAAAGAAAGGCATGTAGGAGGACTCAAAAGAAAGGACAAAAGTCCAAAAGCACAAAAAGTGCAAAATGGCATGGGAATGAGGAACAAATGAATATTTCTGTTTACCATATGTTAGAATCATGTGGTGTCCAAGCTGGAAGCTACCCGAAGACAGAGGTAAAAAATGAAACTCATATTCTTGGCCTCAAAAGAGTTATCTTGACTTTGAAATCCTTGTTTCCATTTTCCTAAATTGGACTATCATCAATGATTAAAAGTACATACATTTGCTATTTGGGAAATCTACACATCTAGAAGAATTCAACATGTTGGTTTTATTGTCAAACAGTTTGTTACTTAAGGAAGAATTTGTCCAAAGATCTGGGTTCACCAGGTAGTCGCCAATTGTTGCAGCTGCAACTATTTTCCCAAATTTTTAAAATTTTTGACCCTCCTTTTAATTTCATTTTGCCTGGGATTGTTTGGATTGTTGAACTCTGTTTTTGTTTTCCCTTTGCTACAAATTTGGGTTGTTTAAAGTTAAAGTAAGGTCAGTTGTTTTCATGCTTTTCGGAAAACTATTTTTGTCTGCCAATGCTTTGGACTTTCGAGTTTAAAGTTGATTTGAAAGTGATGTCCTTTGATCTGAATGATTTCCTTCATTACTATCGGAAGTCTATTTATGTTTGAATCAAAACTTTAGTTCTCTTTGTCGCCGCTATTTCGGAGGTGAAACAAATTTTTCCTATTGCTACCCAGCTGAAAGTTTTTTGGAACTTAACGTTTTTTATTTGGTTTTTCAGAGGTCAGTTGAACAGTGAATCGGGGCCGTAGTTCTCTACGCAGCCACCGTTGTGGAAGCTAATTAATAAATGTCTCGATGGATAGTCATGTTTTTCGTCGATGATTTTTATCTCCTTTGTTTATCGACGTTTTCTACTTTATCATGATTGAAACATTAGTCCTTTGCGTTGTTGCCATTTCGGATGGCAGATTGCAAGCACCCCGATGAAAGCCGACATCTTTTCCGATTCCGTGAGTTTTGTTTTTAAAATGATTTGCTTTCTTTTCGCTATCGGAATTGTGTTTTACATTTGATTAGAAGACTAGTCCTTTGCTTTACCGATGCATGATCTTTAGTTGTTCCGATTGCCGACAGTTTCGTGATTTATGGGGTTAGTAGTCAGTTTGGCATCCGTTGTTGCGGCGGTCGATCGCACTATCTTTCCAATGTTTGGTTGGTTTATCTGCCAATGCTTTCCTAGCTAGTTCCCCGTTGCCGACTGCCGATGTTTTATGTTGACTGCGGAACTTTTCTACCGACGCATTATGGTTAGTCCTTCCGATCTCCGATGCCTATGTGTTTAATGGTAATGGTTCCGATCTCCGACGCTTAACTATCGAGGGTTTTTAGCGTTTGGGAGTGCCGACATTGCGGAAAGGTTGAGGACTAATCGTTCGACGGATAGTGCTCAAAGCCTTCGATCACTGACGTTATTCTTGTCGTGGAACCCGTAGTCTGATGGTCTTCCGTTGTTACGGCTCCTCAGTGAACTGATCATCTGATGCTATAGTACTTCCACCCGCCGAAGTGGATTATCTGCTCGATGCTTAGCATTTTTGCTTCCGACTGTCGGTAGGATTTTCCCGCCGTTTTTGTTGTGCTGTTACTCTATTTTATGGGATGGCGGAATTTTCCCATGGGTGCTGGCCGAGTCAAGGTTTTCTGAGATGAAGAGCATAATTTGGGGTTTTGGTGTTTTGAGGAGTGTCGGTTGCATTGTCTTGGTTCATGATTTCTTCACAAGGTTTCAAGTTAGTTCAGATGCGGCTCGTTTTTAGATAAAGAGTCTATTCTATTGGGATTGTGGTTTTAATGGGGCAGCGGGCTTAGAGGTTTTCCGGACCCAGCTTGCAGTATTTTCTTTTCCTTATAATTTTGCTTGTCATGCATTAATATTGTTTATAGTTCATTTTACAGAATGCATGTATTAGTGCAGTTTGTGTTACTTTGTTAAATGCTAGATGGTCTAAAATTTGCTATGTTCATAACATGGTGACTTCTGCAAGCAAGATATATCTAAAAGTCAAAACAAAAGGGAGGCAACAAGGAAAGAAGAGGTTGAAGCATAAAAAGGCGAGATAGAAAAAGGAAGGATAATGTGAAGGTTTCAGATGTCAAACGGATCAACAGCAGCAGAGGCCCAGGCTTGGGAAAAGTTCATCTGTTACCAAGTTGGTCCCTTTTTATAAAGTGCTCTTAAAATCTAAATCTGAAATGTAACATATTGTATGAATCATGAGCACTCAATAAAAGACCAATTTGTGAGAATGAACGGTTGGGGGGGAGCCCAAAGGTCACTGGGGGGAAGCCCAAAGGTCACCAAAGGGTAGCCCAAGAGTTTTGCTTGTAGTATAAGTATAGGAGAGTTAGATAGTAAGGAGGACTTTTTTCCAGATAGATTTGTGAGAGTATGATGTAAGAAGAACTATTTCCTTTTGCATAAAGAAATTAAAAGTTTCCTGTTGGAGAAAGCTTTATGGAAGGTTTCAAATCTTGTGCTATGGATTTGTTGAATGTGAACTATTTCGTTTTCAGCTGTTATCCATTAACTGTGAGATCATTCTAACTCTTTGAACCTATGTTCTTGTTATGAATGCGCTCTAGTTTATTCTATGAAATTTCCACTGTGAGTAATGAATGCTGTTCATAAACAATTAGCTATCTGGTTGTTCATATATCTATAAATGTTCATGTGTTTTGAAATAAGTAACAACTATCTGTGATTTTTCTTAATGCATGCACAAAATGCATTACTCATTGAAGAATAATAATCTTGCTCCCTAGGGATAAGTTAGATAGTTAGTTTTAGTTTTTCTTGCTGTGTGTGATTTAGATGCGAGACAGTTAAGATGAGAGGTAAGAACCTGCGCATCACATTGTGACTGCTCCTCATATTCTGTATCAATTTGCATTTTTAGATAGGCACTTGCATATCATACTTAAATTCAAAAAACTAAAAATACACACGGTGGACCGGGCCGTAACCGGTAAAACCCTTTATTTTTATTACTTGACCTATGGTAGTCGGACCGTAAACTAGACGGATTCCCCATACCAAACAGTAATGGGCTGGTTGGGAACTTTTACTGGGGAGAATGCCTAGCTGTTGTTACCTGCGATTTTCCAGGACTCAACACTATGCTTCAAGTCGACTAAGCCACCTTTTGTTGAAGGTTACGACTATACTCAAAATTATGGTTGTGGGTACTTTGGTGAACACACTTCTCTCCTTCTAAGCGCTAAGACCCTATTAATGTCGTCTTGGAGGGACATTTTTTGTGGGCTTGAAAATGATTTCTTGCACTTTAAGAGCTCATTGTGTAGTGTGCATGATTGAATGGGAGGGTTGTTGGACAATATGAAGTATCTTTCATATTAGATTTTAATGATGGACACTAGACTAGAGGACATCGAGAGAAACATGTGTGAACAAGGGGTACAAATTGAAGGTATGAGGGATGACTTGGACAGGATTTTGAGCATGAATTGGTGCAATCATTTCCAATACTAGGAGTACAACGAGACAAAGACTATGAATGAAGACTTAGTTATCCAACTAGCCTAATGCACATGCAACCATGGTTAGCTGTGAATGTCTGCTTTTAAAATTTTGTCTAGTTTAGGCAATTTAGGTGTCTCTTTTTGTTAGGTCAATTTATGCAAATTTATAATGCAAGAAGAAGATGAATTTTTGTATATGTTGTTTCCATTATGGTCTATGAGACAAGCTCTAGCCTTTTCTGAACTCCCATTTTATATATATATTTCGACAATAAAACTCAATCGTTTTATAAATAATGGTTGTTTTCAGCTTTTTAATATAAAAACTTTTACCTATATCTATATATATAAATAGTTTGAATCCTTAAAAAATACCTTAAATTGAAACATGTTTCCATATGTTATAAATATAAACCATAATTAGCTTCCAATCTATGTATCCATTCAAATTTTAACCATTCATTACTCCGCTTTAATCACCCACTTGACTAACCTAACCATTTAATATTAATGTAAACAATTTTTTTTAGTGATTAAGTTCTTAATAATAATAATAATCTATTTTTAAGGTCACCGCCAAGTGAGACACCAAATTGGTGTATGAGACCCCCTTGTTTGTGGGACAAGGGACCCCACTCTGCGCAGCGATTTAACTGCTAAAGTCTACAGAGGTGTACATACACTACCCCCCTCTAGATTTGAACCCATGACCTCCTAAGAGGAAACACATGCTCTTAACCATTAGGCCCACTTATAATTTAAACAAATTTTAAAAATAAATATTTTTTTTTTCACCAGAAAAAATTCGAGTCCTTGTTATTCATTGAGAATCAAAGGGCATCTTATACGTGACAGCCATATAAAAATGGGCTTTCAAGCAATAAAGAAGATAATGGGGATCCCACTACGCACCAAAACATTCTCACATGAGTGAAAAAGTATAGGTGGGCCAGAACACATGAATACAAATCTCAACAAAAGTATCCAAATGACAGATCAACACAGATCTGAGCGCTGTAACAAAGGGCCAAAGACAATCAATCCTATAAATCAAAGAGCAAGATCAGAAGGCTAATAGTGTCCTCCCAGTCAGCTCGGAGTCCTGTTTGACAAGAAGTATAAACCGTGCCAAAAAGAGAAAGGGACAATGTCCCGACACAAGACTTAAAAAAGTTGAAAATTTCCATGATACGAGATCATGCCATTCATAAATTCAGAAAAGGAACCAGTACCAAGATCCAACTCAAGAGCATTCTTGGAGAGACAGTCAGCTTGTTGATTGTGCTCACGATAAATATGATTGAGAGTCAGAGGCGGAAAGTGTTGTATGAGAGATCTGATATCCTTGCACCAATGATTCAAATTGGGTAAGTCCAAGGATGAGATCCAGTTAGCCCAATTGATAATGACTACAGAGTCACCATATATTGCAGAGGGATCCCCATAATCTTAGATACAACAAGAAGAGCCCAGAGAGCAAGGAAATGTAAGTTGCTTAGGTGAAGAACAAAGCCTGCTCCTCCCAGGTCTTTGGTTGCTGCCCTATCAAAGAATCCACATGGATAAGATAACTAAGAACTGGGACCAATAAGTCTGATCTTTTGCTTATGCTTCGGAGTTGAATGCAAAAAACATAGAGCTTTTACCTGATGAAGGATGACTGTCATAGAGAATAGTTTATTATCAAATAGACAACAATTTCTCATTTTCCACAAACTACAGAAGATAAAAAGAGGTAGATAGCTGCTGGCTGAGTGAATCGAGATGTTTTGGAACCACAGTTCCAAGAACGACTTTACTGAACATTTTTTAAAATAAGAAAAACCCGACTGCTCAAGTAAGACAGAGAAGACCCCTTTATAGACAGTACATTCTAAAAACAAATGGTGAATAGAATCTTCGTTCATCCCATGAAAACAAACATAAATCATTATGAATCTATAATAATATATAAAAATTTTATTATTTTATAATAACACTAATATCTATTTTATAATTTTCATTATTTTATAATAACACTAATAGCTATTTTCTATAGGTTACCCTTAACACTAAACCATAAGCATGGAGAATGTAAGCAAATCATAATGACACTAAAATACAAACATTAAATTATAATACAAAATATTAATATAGCCCATAGAATACTAACCTTGGTTAATGTGAATATAAAATCCATGATGAAAGATATGAATATTTGGACATATTTTTCTATATTTTAGTAGACAGAAAGTGACATACGTTTAGTACAAGAAAGTGCAGTGTGGGGAATCTGGAGGCATGGGCACCTTTGATTTATTGGAGTGATGAAAATGCATAGAATATACTATAAAGAAACTTTATTGCATGTGTGAGATGAAAATCGGTGTCCTAATTGGAGTAATCTAGCTGTGGAGCAATCCTCCCTCATTGGAGGGAGGAGGAGCAAAGTTAGCATTGACTTTGCTCCTCCTCCGTCTGATGGAGGGAGTTTTGCTCCACAGCTAGCTCACTCTGTCCTAATTATGTGTGTTGTCTTTCTTTTCCCCGTCCTACCTACTCGATAGTCAGGCCCCCTTTTGTCCATTTGCACTAAAAATATTAATATTTAATTAAATTATTTATTTTCATAAAAATAAAAATGATTAAATCATAGTTTTCTTTTAAAAAAATGAATGAGGTGTAATAGTATATTTAACCTAGAACATGCAAAGCTTAATCACTACTTCAACTTAGCTAATTCATGGAAAGCACCTTTCCAACAATGGTTGTACCAATATCTCTAAAACATCAATTGTCATTTGTAGATACATATTTGCTGACAATGATGTTTGGTTTTATGCAATGAAATGTCATGTTTCTTTTTAATACATTGTATTATGGAATGGAAATAAATGCTTAATATTTTAATTATAATTTTGTATATTATTTTTCAAAATGTTTATAGTTATAAGTGAAGTTTTTTGGGATGATGGTTTTTTTATTTAAACATTGGATTATTGGTGTGTACCATTTCAGTGCCACTGTTGTCAAGCCATTGGACATTTCAAGGACCTTTGTACGCAGGCTATTTCATGGTATCTTGAGTGACTAGTTGATTCTGCGTCGAATGCTGGTATGGAACGGGACCTTAATTCCCCCCTGACAATGGACAAGGACTCGACAATCTCATTTGTGGGTAAGTTTTCCCCGATGGTTCCCATTCTTCTTAACTTTATTTCTGTAGTTGATATACTAGACTCCCTGGCTGTTTTGGATAAGGATGGGGGGGTGGAGGTTTCATCACCTGTCTTCGGGGAGATGGTTGGTCTAGGGGAGGGTTTCTCTGTAGGAAACTCTGTCTGTGTGACCCCTTTAGAGTCCCAAGTGGATCATGTTGTTTTAAGCCCTCTACCTAGACCCGTGGAGCCTGTGTGCAACCCTACCTCTCTTGTAGTTGCTTTATCTGAGCCCCCTTCTTTTTCTGCTCGGGAGTTCCCTCCTTTGTAATTTCCTCCCGATTGCCCCTTGACATTTTACCCTTCACCTCCCCCATTTTTTACTCTTCCTTGGATAGAGGCCCGTTGGAGGACTCTATTGAGGTCTTTCTGGTGCCTTGGGACACTCGTACTCATACTCCTATTTCTTCGGCTGAGGAGAATGAGAGCCTTGATTGTTTTCCTATATCTTCGATTAGGGCTACGAATGTCTCTATTCACAAGTGGAGACAACCTAGGAAGGGGAGGGAGAGTTGCAATTTTGTGAAGGACAATATTCGGGCATCCTCAGGGGTCAATCCTAGGGTTGTCTCTCTATCTATGAGGATCCTTTCACCTTCTCCCAGCTCTGGTATTCCTAGGGTTGATCCTCTTCATACGAGGATCTAATCCACATCTCCTAGCTCTGGTATTCCTATTTCCCCTCGAGCTCTTAGAGACTTGGCCTAGGTCAATGTTACTAAATTATTCTCACGTCATTCAATGTGAGAGGGCTATCCATCAACCCCAAAAGGTCTGCAGTCAAGAGGTTTATTGACTTGCATTATGTGGACTTTGTGTTACTACAAGAAACAATGATTAGGGCTTTTAATGCGTGCGAGCTCTTCCAGCGTTTGAATATGGGTTGGAGGGTTTGTGCACTAGATGCAGGTGGTCTCTCTGGTGGTACTTTGGTGGCTTGGAACCCCATGGTGGATGATCTGAAATCTTATTCGACCTGTGTAGGTATACTACTCACTAGACACCTGAAGGGTCTTGAAATTACGATTAATATTTTGAACATTTATGGTCCAAGTAGGGACAAAAAATCATTTTGGGATCATGCGCTGGCTTCGGGTCTTCTCCAGACTCCTAATCTGATCATGGCAGGGGATCTAAACTTTATTGTGTCTCTGTGTGAAGTTTGGGGTGTTGGTGGATCTATGGATCCCCTTGTGGTGTATTTTACCAATCTCTTTGAACAAGTGCATTTGATGGATATATCTCCTACGATTCTGGCTTCTACATGGTCTAATGGGCGCTGTGGTGGAGGGGGGATAGTGGAGTGATTGGACTGCTTCCTTATGCTTGAGGGCCTTTGTGAGCATTTTGGTAAATTCAGGTCGTGGCCATTGGCTACTGGGTTGTCGTATCACCGGGCGGTGTTTTTGAAACTAGACTTTGACAATTCCTACTATTTTGTCTGTTCAAATTCAATCCCACATGGTTGTCGGATGTGGATTTGAACCTGTTAGTATGAGATAAATGGGACACTTTTTCAGCTCTGGCTCCTCGTCATCTTAGTTTAATGATCATACTTTTGTGTATTTTGGACAAATTGAATAGGGAGATTATCTGTTGGGAGCGTAATATGAAAAAGGACATGGACCGGTCTTTTCGAGAAATTGAGGCAGAAATCTAGTGTTTAACTAGGGTGATGGATGAAATTTTTTCTCCAGGGAAAGGCAGCAGGAGGTTTTCAAATTCAAATCTGCGCGACAAACCCTTCTTCTCCATAAAGAATAAACTCTTCGTCAGAAGAGTAGGGCCATGTGGATTAAGGTCGGTGATGATAACTCGAAGTACTTTCACAATTTTGCCAACAAGAGGAGGCTCACTAATGCGATTTGGGAAGCCAAAGGCGTGGATGGAAATGTTGTTTATGATAACAGATCTATACAGTTGGCGGAGAAATTTCATTTTCAAGATAATTTTTCAGTCTAGGGTGACTTGTGCATTTCAAATCCACTTCATGTTATTAGGCATTTCCCTCGTTTCTTCGATAAGGCGGATTGTGATCATATTGGCGGATCTATATATGAATTTGTGGTTATTGATACCTTCTAGGGTTTTCAGAGAGATAAGAGCTCGAGCCTAAACGAGTGGATTGTGGAATTCTTTATTCACTTTTTTGATCTGCTGGGAAGCAAGGTGGTAGTGTTGATGGGGGATACTCGTTGATCTGACGTAATCCTGGAGAAACTAAATTAACATATATCAATCTTATTCCTAAGGTGGAGAAGTTGTCCGGTTTTCATGACTATCGCCTCATTTCTTTATGCAACATGACTGTATAAATTGGTGAAGAAGATTATCGCGGATAGAATTAAACCAGTGTTGAGCCGGGTAGTGTTTGCGGAACTATTTGGTTTCTTAACTGGGTGTCAAATTCTAGATGCGGTCGGCTTGGTGCAGGAAAGTATCCACTCGATCAAGATGAAAAAGTTGTCTTCCTTCATATTAAAGCTTGATTTGGAAAAGGTGTATGATAAGATAGATTGGTCCTTCCTTCATCTTATATTGTTGTAGGTAGGACTCACTCCTGACATTTCTACTTGGATTATGTCCTGTGTCTCCACGTCTAGTTTTGTCATTCTTGTTAATGGCTCCCCGTCTCCATACTTCAAAAGTGCCCTCGGGATCAGACATGGATGTCCATTATCGCCCTACCTATTTATTTTAACCATTGAAGGGCTTAGTCATATTTTTCTGAAAGATAAGGGGGAAGGTCGTATCAAGGGTTTTAAGGTGTCAAATGGTCATTGGCTTACCCATATATTATTCGTTGATGATGTTATTATTTTGGTGATGGTTCTATTACAGAGTGGAGTTACATTAAGGATTTGTTAAATCTCTTCTGTTTGGATTCAATATTATCTATCAGTGTGTGTAAGTCCTCTTTTTGCTATAACTACAATGTGGAATCCCTCATGGAATAGGTTGCTAATTTATTTGATTTCAAGGTGGCGCATATTGATGACGGCTTGAAATATCTAGGCTACTATATTAAACCTAACTGTTATAAGAAGAAGGATTGGCATTGGCTTGTGTTGACATTTAAAAGGAAATTGGATGGTTGGACACCTTGGTGGTTATCTCTCGGGGGGGAGATTAATGCTCATCACTTTTGTCCTCCAATCGATACCATTTTTTGGGTTCTCATTGCTACATATTCTGGATGGAGTCACTAGTATTATTCAAAGATTAATTTTTAATTTTCTTTGGCGGGGAGAAAAGATGGAAGTGAAGTATCATTTATCTAGGTGGGAGAGTCTTTCTAATCCTAAAGTCTCAGGTGGGGGATTAAGCACTTGATTTTGTTCAATAGATCACTGTGCAGGCGCATACTATTGATGGGATGTGGGGGAGGATTATGCATTGTAAGTATTTGAGGAGGTTTCCTGTGGCTTCATGGCTGAGATCTGGTTGGACTCAGGCTGTGAATGGATCGACGATTTGGCATAGTTTGCTGGGTACTTTATCGATTATTGTTTCCAACATTAGCTGGAAGGTGGGTAGAGGCAATAAGATATTTGTGGGCATCGATCCGATTGTTGGATTGGGTGAAAATTATATTCTCTCTAGATGCTTGCTTGGGTTTTTGCAGGATAGAAACATTTTTGCACTCAAGCATATTTATTTTTTGGCGAGAGATTTAAGGCCCCAGTGGTTATCTTTGAGGGAACTTAGTATTTGCGGGGAGATGGCCCAGGAATGGGATAATTTTGTCTTTGGCCTGATTTCTGCAAGAATTTCATTATCTAAGGATAGTGACCAGATTGTTTGGGATTTCAATAAGAATTCAGGATGTGTTACAACGAACCTAGTCTATATATATTTTAGTGACTCTCACTCGGTTCTGTAATCTGGTTGGTTCGCTAGATTGTGGATGGGGGATATGCCTTTAAAAATAAAATGTTTTGGTTGGTTGTGCATTCAACATAAGATCCTGACCTGGGATGTGTTGCAGAAACGTGGTTTTCATGGTTTGGGATATTGTTGTTTGTTTTACAAAGCTTTGGGATCGGTGGAGCATGTGTTCGGTGAATGTACTTTCTTTCAACCGGTCTGGCTGAATTTCTGTGAGCAATTGCATGTATCTATTCACTGGGATAAGCTGAGAATGGAAGAAAATATCATGTGCTAGTTAAGGGCCACCTCTTTCTCGATGTATTTTACTTTGGCCATCTTATGGGTGGTGTGGAGAGCCCGAAATTTTGTTCCTTTCCAACAAGGAAGTGTGGATCCATAGGTTTCATGTATGAAGGCTTTGGCGTGGTTGTACTCTTACAGTTCCTTTCATATCAGGGAAAGGACTCGTTATATTTCCTTAACATTACTAGCAAACCTAAATACTATTGGGGTTTTTGATGGTGCGAAGCAGGGAGGTCTATGTGGGGCTGGGATGGTGATAAAGATTCTACACGATTTCTCATACAGGTTGAGGATGGGGATTGGTAGGGGCACGAATACGAAGGCTGAACTCTTAGCTCTTTCGGGATTGCTCAGATTTGCACATGAGAAATATTTTCATTATCTCTCTATCTTGGGTGATTCGAAGGTGATTGTGGATTGGGAAAATGAGTTACATCAATTGCAAATTATTGAGTTATATCATTGGCAATGTCAAATCATGAAACTTATTGGTCACTTTCGACATATTTTTTTCAGCCACATTTATCGAGAGCTTAACTCGGTGGCTGATTACCTCTCCAAGCAAGCAATTGGGATTGGAAATCGGCTCAGGGATTGGGAACTCTTTCACAAAAATTCTAGGGTAGAAGTTGTTCAGTTATGTTATATGTAGATTCTCTGTGATTTTTTTTGTACCTGGTAAGGGTTGACTGTATTGTCCTTAATATTGGATGATTGTGAGGGTATATGGCACAATTAGTAAATTTAGATAGGGAAATTACGTTGGTTTTGGTCATGAATTTTCTGGCTTTGTTTTAACTAGAAGTCTATATGGTCAATTTAGATTGTTGGTTTTGTAATTATGATACAACCTTCTAATATATAAAGTTGTCTTTTTAAGTGTGAAAAAAATCGAAAATGCATACGCTTGCAGTGAAGTTAGTGGTTCAAAAATAATGACGATGCATGCTACTTTTGAAACAATCCATCTCGATAAGTGATAAGTGACAATATGCCGAAAATACAAATGTTCTATAATGTTTATGAAGTAAATTTATTCTTCATGGGAAACCCGTTGGAGGAATACTAACCCTATAGCAAGGTTTCCTTTGAACAATGATATGGTTTTTGGTTGGACATTGTACCAAGCTTATGTTAATGCAATTCTTTATTTTTTTCATTTAGAAGGTAATCCTATGAAAGGTTTTTCTTTCCACATTGATATGACATTGTATCAAAATTATGCTACTATAATACTTGATTCTTCTCATTTAAAAGGTTATACCACTTGCATCTTTGCTTATTATACTTATCAATTTGCTTGAAGAAGTTTAAGAGAAAGATATTGAAGACCATGGAAAGAATCTTGGACTATAGAGATCCCTAAAAAGAGTAAACTCCAATGATAAAGGATTTGTAGCCATGTTGTCATGAAATATACAGATCTATTTATATAATCTTTTCCCTCTTATAATAGAATTTCATTTTTTCAAATTTCTATATTTACTTGTATTTCTTTGATAATGGTTTAATGCATTTTCTTTCAATGAATCATCAAGTATATTATAAGGATCATATCATACTTGGTGAGTTAGATCTAGGATTTTACTATCATAGTGTAGATAAATATTTTTTTCTTCTCTTGTGTGCAAATTTCCTGGAGCTTGCTAATCTTTCTCCTCCCGCTCCTCAATCTCAACCATCTATCTTGGAAGGCTCTTATAAAGGGGCATATTACAAGTTATTTTTTCTTTTCTTCAAAACCCTTGTTTAGAATATTTCTTTCTTGATTGGGAAAAACTCTTATTTTTTATGTTGTTTCCATACTATCTCTATCCATTACTCGCGAGTGAGTAGTACCCATTGTACAAAAAATATTGTCAACAAAATATGACTCCACTAGGGAGGAGCTTCTCTTTGTTTCGATCTATTCCCTACATTTCCTTTAAAGATTTATTGGTTTGATTTTTTTCTAGTTTTATGTCAATAGTGTATTAAACCTGGGTAGACAAAAGATAAATCCTTAAACTTTAGAAATTCATCTACATAATAATAAACACTAAGGTGACCCTTAATATAGGGTAACCCTCCTTATGGAAGGAATCACTCAACAAGACATGATTGTTACAATATGATAATCCAACATGTGAAATAAAATGATATACATGACAACTACTCCTCATTGTTACATTTATTTCCCATCAACCACCTAATGGGTCTTATTCCATGATTATGGAAAACATTACATTAATTATCCCCCTTAGGTACCTCTCTAGGTACTTATATTACATTAATTATCCTCCCTAGGTGAATTACAATCCACCCCCCTTCACAAAACATGAATGTAAACCATATAATATGATATGTTAAGCAATGTAGTTCATTGGTACCAAGTAAGAGTATGCATCCATCCTAGTGAAATTTGGACATGGGGTCCAAATTATACCTTGCCCCATTGATCTTGATTATGGTTTCTCCTTCGATTCCCTATTGTAGCTATGCTAGTCCAATATTTCCACTCAAGGCTTTGTGTCCTCGTGTACTTATAGGCCATGTGTTTTTTTGGTGTCATGTTGGTCCATCATAAGTTTAATGTTGATGCTCAAAGACTTACCATGATGATTGTTGTCCCTCATGGTGGTGTACATGGAAATATACAACAACTTTAGTTGAGGTACATTACAAGTAGCCTATGTATGTTACGGATTTGTATCCTAAGGTTATAATTGTGTTCCTTGATTTCTTTTTGTATTTATTTTTCCTAATGTTGTCTTCACTATTTCTATGTAGTAGCAAAACTTCTTTAAGAAAAGTCTCTGTCACTCCTAATTCCTATGGAAACCCATCTGGTATTGTTTCTATGACTTATGCATGGATGTTCATTATCTAGTTGTGGAGTGGTTCTTCTTCCATTTGGTCATTTATAACACAACAACACTTCTATTTGTTTTTGTGCATGGATTTTTGTTTTGATGTTGAGAAAGAAAATTTAAAAATAGGGAATCTATTGATTTTTAGAGTGGATATTTAGCTTATTATATGTACCCGTTTTTCTTGTTTCTAAGATTTGTAGTTAAAAATGTATTGTTTTGTTAATTTTGTAGAAATTTTCCTTAATATTTTCATTTCAGGCATTTATTTTCAGTAATTACATACATCAAGAGCACACATTACACATATTAAGAAGTACATCCTTGATAGGTATAACTCTCGATTCAATATTATTCCATTGCTAATGCATTCTTTTATACATTACATGTGACGGTTGTGTTTCACCTTCTGCCCAGCCTTTTCGGCTTCCTAACTATTCAGATTTATTTATTTATTTACAATATATAATCCCTACAGATTATATTCTAACAATCCCCCTCTTAATCCGAAGGGGTGTTCGTAAGTCCGAGCATGTTTCTGAATCTTTCAAACTTTTCTCATTCAAGCGCTTTGGTGAAGATGTCTGCAATTTGATCATTTGTGGAACAATGTTGAAGATGGACTATCTTGGCCTCTACATGATGTCGAATCAAATGATACTTTGTGTTGATGTGTTTGGTTCGATCATGGAATCTAGGATTCTTAGCCAGCTTGATTGCAGAAGTATTGTCGATCAATAATGGTGTGGAGTCCTCTCGTTTTTCTTGCAAATATTCAAGTATCTTCCTGAGCCATACTATTTCTTTCGTTGCTTCAGCTGCAGCCACATATTCTGCTTCTATTGTTGAATCTCCCGGAACTGACTGTTTGTGTGATCTCCATGAGACAGCTGCTGATCCAAGACTCATAGTGTATCCAGAAGTTGATACTCCTGTCTCCTTATCACCATCAAAATCTGAGTCTGAGTACCCAATAAGTTTGAAGTCATCCACTTTAGAGTACTTCGTCCAACGTCTTGAGTCCCCTTCAAGTATCTTAGAACTCTTTTTGCAGCTGACCAGTGTCCTTCACAAGGTTTATGCATGAACCTTGAAAGTATGCCAACAACATAAGAAATATCTGGTCTAGTTGTTGTAAGGTAGATAAGGATTCCTACAAGTTGTCGATACTTGGTCACATCCTCAAATTCTTTTCCTTCA
>LPNX010363460.1:865573-884583 GCA_001517045.1 Pseudotsuga menziesii | reverse complement strand
CCAGGAAAATGCATTTTCTGCTTCGAGCACCAAGCTTGTTTCTTTGCTCCTTTGGAATCAAGGCATAACAGGTGGAACCAAAAACTCTGAGATGCCTGAGTGAAGGGAGATGGCCAAACCACATTTCATGTGGAGTCTTGTTATCAAGTACATTTGAGGGACTTCTGTTTCTCAAATAGGCTGCACATTTTACTGCATCACCCCAAAACATTAGTTTTATATTCTTGAAAAACATCATTGAGCGAACCATATTCATTATGGTTCTGTTCATTCTTTCTGCTACATTGTTTTGTTGAGGATTGTAGGGAACAATAGTCTGATGTGCAATTCCATGTTGGCGAAGATAATCTTCAAAAGCATTTGAAGTGTATTCTTTCCCATTATCAGTACGAAGTGTACCAATTTTTGATTGTGCTTGTTTTTCTATCAATGCATGAAAGTCTTTGAATGTTTGAAATGCTTCTGATTTTGTCTTTAAATAGTAAATCCAACACATTCTTTAGTAGTCATCAACAAATGTCATAAAATACTTATTCCCATTTGCTGAAGGTGTTGGCATTGGGACACATAAATCAGAATGCAATAATTCTAATTTCCTACTTGCTCTGAAATTAGATTCATGGAATGGCAGCTTACTATGTTTCCCTAATATACATGCATCACATTTGTTCTTCTCTTTAGGAATGGTGGGCAAACCAAATACACCATTCTTTCTCAACAAACGAAGACTGTTATAATTTAGATGACCAAATATTGCATGCCACAATGAACTAGATGACAAATTACCTTGTCCATGCTGAGAGAGGTAGGCATAGTTCTGAACTCTTGCAGATGAACCCTTTAGCTTCAACAACTTCCCATCTTCGTATCCAGTCATGATGACTTGGTTGTCAGAGGACTTTCTTATTTCAACGATTCCATCAAACATGTGGATGGAATGGCCTCCCTGTCGAATCTCCACCAAGGACAGCAGGCTTCTCTGCAACTCTGTAAGATAGAGAACGTTCTTCAACAAGAAATCAGGGAATCCAGGCATCTTCAGTCGAATGGTGCCCATTTCCTTTGGTTTAAGATTTAACTTATCTGCAAAGTAAACTATGCCATCTATTGTTTCATTAAGTTCTTCAAAACAGTCTTTTCTAAATTTCATGTGTGATGTTGCACTAGTATCAAGCAACCAACAATCTTTGTAAGATGAAAGTGAAGTCAGTTCATTAATTCCAAGATTACAATGTGCAACAATACAATGAGCAGAATCAAAAGATTTACTAGCATCTTGGTCTTTACTGTCATCTTTCTTCTGGTTATGCTTGTCTTTGATGGAGTCCCACGAAGCCCAACACTGATCTGAGGTGTGCCCAGTCTTTCCACAACGCTTGCACTGCAAATATGATCTTTTGTTGCTGCCCCCTCTACCTCTGAAGTTTCTTCTTCCTCGTCCTCTCTTGCTGCAATCTCCCTTGGAAGGGTCTTTGGACCAATTCTTTAATTTCTGAACAAAGTCAAGGAATTCTTCGACATGCTCGCTTGATTTCTTGATCTTTCTAGACCATTTTGGATATGTTTCCTTGCCAGTGAGGACATCACCAACAATAGATGCTATAGATTGCATCTTTTACAACTGTTAGTGTAATTTACAATATTGAACTTAATATGACAAAGAGAATGAGAATGAAAATAATAGAAAAACAATATCCTTGCAGGTCTACAGTCTCTCCCGAGGTGATTTACAATCTTAATATTTCAACTTCAAGTTTTAAAAATGATACAATGACACAGAAAATATGCTGTCAATAAGATGGGCAGTCTCAGCAATCTCCTTTCACATAGAATGTGGTCACAACTTCAATCTTCAATCAATCTCAACGGAGATCTCAGCATGTATACACCAGCATGCATACACTTTTATTCTTCAATGCAATATATATATGATCAGTCTTCATTGACAGCAGCATGTATACACCAGCATGTATACACCATTATTCTCCAACGCAGCTAGCAGTCTCTTCATAAAATCGCAGTCTCTAGTGAGTCTTCAACACATGCAACTACGAATCCATAATGACCACTGCAAGTTCCTTTGACGTCCTGAATGAGCTTAAAGACGAGATTGTCGCTCAAGTGAGGGATGGAGCTGCATATTCCGCTCCAGCACCATGTGGAAAAACATTTTCTACTCCCCAAGGTTTGAACACAGGTCTTCACCTGTAATTGAACTGAAAACACCACGAAAGGGAAACTTTTAGCGAATTTTCTGACTTATTATCTCTAAATAATTCTCCGACTTTTAGCGAATTCTCCGACTTTGAAGTCTAAAGTCCATACTACAATTTTGTGAAGGGAAGCGCACTTGAAAGTCCAAAGTCCATAGCCCGATCAGCTATAACGATGGATTGCTGCGGTGGGCTCAACCCTCTAAACTATATATATGGCTTATTATTTGTAAGCGGTTTTATGAGCTCAATTTCTATGTATATGATTTCTCCAATAAAAATAGATTTATCTATTCATCAATGCTATACACTAATTAAAATTCAATCAATCTCCCCAGCAGGACTGATAGATTGGATGAACCAACCAGTTTTCTGGGTGATGCGTCTTCCTGGTGTTATTCCTGTCACATACCTAAGTTTGAAGGTAAACTTGGAGAAAACCCTTCAAATCATGTGGTGAGATTTCAGTTATGGTGCATTTCTAATAACATTACAAGTGATAGATTTAGGCTTAAAATTTTCCAACGCACCCTAATTGGTGTGCTAGCAGATAAGTGGTACATTTATCCTACCTAGAGGTACTTACAATACCTTTGTTTCTTTAGCTATGAGTATTTTTAAGTGAATTTCAATTACTTGTTGGGCATGATAAGGTTGGGATTGAAATCTTTACTAGAATAAAATGAATTATATCCATATCATTGATCACATTAATGAGTGAAGACATAAGAGAATCTTGTGTAAGATCACCTTCGATGATAATATTTGTTAATTTGGTTCTTGAAGTATATTTTTTCTTAGATATCCAAGTAAGTTGTCATGCAACATCTTTGAAATGAGTGGGATGCAATCCTTAGGGCCTAAGAACTCGATTTGGTTTATTACCAATCGATATACTTGGGTATTGTCATTGGTCCACCTTTATAATAGTGGGCACATCTCATGTGGTCAATGGCCTTATAATAAAAACTCAAACAATAGCTTATGCTCCAAACTTGTTAATCCAAGTGTCCCTTTTTGGAAGTATGAATCCATACAGAGGCTTGACTATTCCTTACGACAAATCAAATGTTTTACCCCAAATTTATACTATGCCCTAGGTTATCCAGATGAATCAACCTTTTATCAAGGACACCTTCCAATGATGATCCACTGGCTTCATAAAATGTTAACTTGGTTCAACTTCCACCCTCTCAATTTGGTTAGATTTTGGTTGAACAAGCCCAAATGAATAACCAATAGCCTAATTAAGGAAACAAGAAGAAGAATAGGAACTAAGAACAAGGGGGAAATGAAACTAATGATTGATGTTTTTCTAAAATATTTGGATTCATTAATAATATTAAAGGGGAACTTGGTGCTAATTTCTCAAGGAGTGTAGTGAGGCTCAATTAACTTTCAATCTAGATTGAAATGATTTTGTAGAGAATTAAATGGGAAAACATATTTAGCAAAAGTCACCTTGATCCATGGTATATATTTTTTTATGTTCTGATAGTGTAATGCAAATTTTCCTAATATCTATTGTGTTTTTCGATTCATGTGTTAATGTTATAGAAGTATATATAAGAATTTCTTAGTGAAGACAAGGGTAATTACTATTACACACCCTAAAAGAGACTTAATGAATATGGTGCGATCTTTGCTAGGGATGAAATGAGAGTTGAAGGGTCCATTAGAGTAAATAATAGACTAGGTATTATGTGTTATAGCCAAAAATGGAACTTCTCTATCCATGATGACTTTTACATGTTTCGTCGCATAACGACAATTCCATGACGACACTTTATGAAAACAACTGTTAGTCACAGAAAGGAAACCTGTAGATGGAAGGGACATATATGGAGTTCTGTAACTCCGTTTAACCTTAATTTTTATACCATTGGAAAGGTATCGGACCAAGGAACAACTTTATAGAATACATCAACTACTGAAAAATGCCTGGAAATACCTTGAAAAATGGATTTTTAACCCATTCGTGAGTTTGTAGAAGGAAACATGTGTTTTCCTCATGACTTTGTAGAAGGAAACCCGCTTGTATACCATGAAGTGGTAAAAAATGTCAAAAAATGGAAATTACCAAGCCTTGGGTGGTTTTGGAACTACTCCTTCATTTATAACTGATCCATTTTTTATCCTAAATCTTCAGATAACTATATAAGAGAGGGAGAGGGGTCCATGAAAGGGTACTTAGCCTTTAGCATTGTTATATTGGTGAAATTGGGACTCTAATCTTCCCTACCTTTTCCCTAGATGTTATCTCCCTTTGTTGCATAGCTTGTAGGCTGAGATTTTTGGAGAAGAGAAACATAAGATCCATATCAAAGGTTTCACGAGGTGCCTTGCATGAAGAGAAGGTATATCTTGTACTTCTTCCATTGATTGATAAAGATTTGATGCTCTTCCCTTTCCAAATATTTGTGTAATGGATATTGAATCTCTGTTTATGATCACATGTCAATGTTTATCAGATTAGGGTTTCATATTATCTTGGTTATCATTTCTTTACATGTGGTCAAATTTTTTTTAGGAAGGTTGAAGTTGTTTTGCAGGTCTCTTGGATTGGAGAGCAAGAGGAGAGCTAAAGGAAATATTGGATCAAACTTCAGTCTGTGAAGAATGCACCCTTCTAACATTGAAACCATGTTTAATTTGTGCTTTCAAATATTTATATATCAGTCTTTATACCCCTAGTACGTTGGTGGCCTTATGTTAGCTAGAAATACGCACCTCTTGCGGACAATAGTTGTTTCCCTAGATCTGAATGGTTCAGGTCTAGAAGAAAACAAAAACATGGAATGCTAGAATCTCCCTAGATCTATTTAAACACTTAATTTGGGCTACCAAGATTCTTCTATTAACATATGTCTTCACTATCCTTGAAGCTTTTCCCTCTGTTTACTTGCACAAATAGAAGACAACAATAGAAAGTGATAGCATACAAGATATAGAAACTAGATATATGCTTGTGACCAAGGAGTCAAGAAATACATACACATGATACAACATATATGGGAAAGAGAAAACATTCTTTATTAACAATGATTGGAAAGACTACAACCTTGATGAATTGGTGTTGAGAGTCCCCTCCAATGGATCCTTGCCTCTAACTTCACCTTGCCTCGAATAGAATCAAGAATGATTTTGACAGATTTTGGGTGTGCAACACAATTCTTCCTCCTTTTTTCCATGGGGGGTGAGCCAGTATTTAAAGGAATGGGAGGATAGGTATGGTTGATGATCTCATGGGTGAGGCGGAGATAAGATCCTAAAAGGGAGGATCTCGAGCTCCAGCTGGTCCTAAGCCATAGGGATGCGACTGTTAGCTGGAAATACACACCTCCTGCAGACAAGAGATGGTTCCCTAGATCTAAATGGTTCAGGTCTAGAAAAAAACACAAACACCAAATGTTAAACTTCCCTTAGATCTGGTTAATCACTTGAATGGAATTCCATGATACTTCTCTCAAATCTTGTCCTCGCTATCCTCGTAGAAGAAGTTGTAAAAAATGGAAAACAAAAAGAGAAACATGATAGCATACAATATAATCAACTAGATCTATGCTTGTGACCAAGGAATAGAGCAATACAAACACATGAAACAGTAAATATGGGAAAGAAAAGACATTTTTTATTATAAATGATTGGAGAGACTACAACCTTCATGTGTTGATAGTTCCTTCCAATGGATCCTTGCCTCTAACTTCACCTTTGCTCCAAAGACTCAAGAATGATTTTGACAGAGTTTGGGTATGAAACACGATTCTTCCTCCCTTTGACCATGGGGGGTGAGCCAGTATTTAAAGGCACGGGAGGATAGGAATGGTTGAGGATCTCATGGGTGAGGTGGTGATTAGATCCTAAAAGGGAGGATCTCGAGCTCTAGTTGGTCCTAAACCATAGGAATGAGGCTCCAAGGAGGTCAGCTTTGAGAATCCTCTCGAAGCTTCTCTTTTTGCCTTGAAAATTTGAGCCCCACTCCTCCAATGAAGAAATGGGCGGTGATAAGGGGGAACCTCTTATTGTATTGAGGGTAGGAGCGGTGGAAACACTTCTTTCTCATGTATCAGGAGCGATCCTGCCCTAGCACCACCTTTTGTCAATGGAAGAGGAGCTTTACCAGCTCAAAACAAGGGAAAATTGCAAAGGGGATATGTTTTCCTATCATTTCTCTAGGGAAATATTTGAGGGATTGGAGCAAACAAGGGAATACCTATCTCATAACATGATGGTGACGATATTTCAGTGTAACAGAGATGCCCCCAAAAGTATGATGGCTAGAGGGAAACGATAGGCATAATACTTTGAAAGAACAAGGTATAGTATCGAGGCAAAGGTCTAATGGTCGGAACTTCTCAAAAATCACAAAATTTCTGCAACACATTTTGATACATGTCCCAAATGACTCACAACATGGCTGCCGACCAATACA
This sequence comes from Pseudotsuga menziesii, assembly GCA_001517045.1. Lineage (NCBI taxonomy): Eukaryota > Viridiplantae > Streptophyta > Pinopsida > Pinales > Pinaceae > Pseudotsuga > Pseudotsuga menziesii. The sequence goes on along the minus strand of LPNX010363460.1, from coordinate 877,938 downwards.
ACACAAATCCATGTGAGATACAAAAAATTCATGGCTACTAAAATACATCATAGATCCATGCAAAGAACACTTAAATTTGGACATATCTACCAGATATACAATGTAGATCTATGTCATACAGATGCAAATATGAGCACAACCACGAACATACAAATGTGGATCCATGATAGGACTCATACAAAATACTCCATTGCAACCTAGGGAAAGCAATGAGCACTTAATATATACCCAGGGTCTTCATCTCATCTTCCACAATGTACGATTCTATCCATGTAATTACAATGATCTGAAGTCGAACATGGTAGAAACCACTTGATTACTGATCAATGATGTGAACCGTTAACAAGTGCAAGGGAGATCACCATTGATGTCAATGATTCCCAAGGTACTCTAGTACAATCTCCTAACTGTGAATAGATGATATGATGTCAAACACTTAGTTGAATCTTTCGATCCAAGGTCAATGATGTGAACCTATGTCGAAAGCAAGAAAATATGTCATTAAGGCATACAAATCTCAAGGTATTAAAAAGGTTTCTAAGAATAATTATTAGATGATGAGCTGATGTTGACATGAATAGTCTCGTCGAAGGAGGGCCATGATAAATCCCACATTGACGACACGAAACTTGGAACAAAGTTTTGGAATTTTGAGTATGATGTAACCATAGGACTGACTCAAAAGTAACTGACTCCAGAAAATTTGTTTTGACTGCAGGTGTAAAATCTCAAAACAGTTTCCCTTTTGAACATAAGGCGACACGACCAAAGACTTGGTAGCATTGAATTAATGAGGCAGAACACAATGCGACAACGGACATTGCAATATTTGAGAGACTCAAAGGACTGGCATGACTCATGAAAGTGGATTGACTCGGAAACAAGTTGAATACCCAATTGAATAAATGAAATGCAGACCAGTGCCATGTTCAAAGGTGACTAACAACTACCATTATTGCAAAATGTTTTCCCTTTCCCTTAATTTCCCCATCATGATTGATTAGTGCCTTTTTTTTTTTACGAGTTCAAAGAGGGTAACAAACACTCGTTTTAGCTCATCCTTCGGACAAGTCCAAACTCATATGTTTTATGAACCTGAGAAAGGAGGGGTTCATTCCCAAAAAAGGGTCTTTCAATGTTTAATTTAACGAGTCCAATGAAAGAAAACTCAGTGTAGTTGATGTTTAGAGAGTATGAACAAACTAAAGAAAACCCCAAAGGCTCCTTTTTCGTATGATTTAGTCTCTAGGTCCCAAAAAAGTTTAAAATAATACCCAAGAGAAATATTCCTGTCATGATTGGCTGGAGTGCACCTTTTTTGTAAGTAGTTCCCCCTAGTCTGAAAAAGGGGTAAACTATCACTAGGAAGATGATTGTTCAAGTACTTTTACGAGCGTGAAGAAGACAAGCTCACTCGACAATATTTTCACATTTTAAAAGTAAAAAAAGAGCTTAAAGAATACTCTATTAACCTTTTTCATGTTTGAATCTAGTGCACCAGTTACTTCTAATCCTAATCCTTCATTGCAAGAGCATCAACCTCATGTTGATCCCTCTCCTTCTTCACCAGATGTATCTTCTCCCGTTTCTCCCTCTTCACCTGTTGAAAGTTGTAGTACTAGTAGTTAGGTGGATAAGAAGAAGAAGAAAAGGAAGATTAAGAAGAAGAAAAACAAACAAAAAACCAAGTCTCAACCAATCACTCCTCCTAGTACGGAGAGTGTTGATCTACACACCCCAAGATCGCGCAAGCCCAAATTCCCTTGTAGGATTTGCAAGGGTGATCACCTTCTGAAAGATTGTCTTGGTATGGTCCTAGTTTTAGAAGAGTGCTTTAAGGTTTTCGACAATATATGTCATCAGCCTCTGGTCATAATGCCGATGATCCCACCTCAACCAGTGACTCCGTGGTTAAGAGTCGGAAGGGTAAAGTCAGAAATCCTTGCTTGCTTTGTAAGGACATGCACTTTACTTACCTTTTTCCTCTCATGGATCAATCTTCTAAGTTTTTGGAAGATATTACTATTTCTCGTCGACGGATTCCAACATGTTATCATAATTTGTCTCTTGAACCCCCACTGGTTGACCAAGTGGTCGATTTGGTTTCATCTGTGGTCGATCCCACTCTTCCTTCCAAGAGTGAATTCCAAGATGTCAATTCGGATTCATCTATGGTTGATCCCACTCTTCCTTTGGAGAGTGAAGTTGAAGTGGTCGAGTCGTTGTCATCTCCACCCAATCCCACTCTTTCATAAGAGAGTGTTAAGACTGAAGTAGCCGCTTCGACCAAATATTCATCTTGTTCTTCTCTTCTAGTAGAGAGTGAACTAAATCCTGTTGAAGTTTTTACGCTTCATTCTGATTGTTCTTGACAAGAGGAAATTTTGTCTGTTTCGACAGAACCCTCTCCAAGTAATGAGATTATTTCCTTTGACTAGAGTAACCTAACAGAGCATCATGTTCACTCGAGTGTTCTTTTCCAGATAGTTTTGAATGTTACTGCTAGGAAGATGCTTCACACTATTGTTGATGAAGGGGCTTCTATTATTATTCTATCCTCAATTGCTTGGAAACCTTTAGGTCCACCTCAGCTTGTGCCAGCCACCGATCAGATACTGGCTTTTAATCAATGACCTACTGCACCTTTAGGGATCCTTCCTCATTTTCCTATTACATTAGGAGGGAAAACTGTCTATATTGATGTTATGGTGATCCAAGGTCCTTTAGACTTCAATATACTCCTTGGACGTGATTATATTTACACCATGAAATATGTATTGTCGACGGTTTTTAGAGTGATGCATTTTCCCCATGATGGGAAGATTGTGACTATTGATCAACTTTCCTTTTTTACACCTGAACATCGCATTACTCCTAGTAATCAGACTACCTTGAATGTGCCTCATGTTCTTGTGATTCCTTCCCCTTCTTATAATTAGCTTCTTCCCATCATAGGTAAAATTGGGGGCATGGCTCCAGCCTCTAGACATCATAATGGAGTTAATTCACTATATTTTTATGTATAGGGGGCAACCTACCATGTTGTGTAGGAGTAGATTCCTGTGAGCATAGTTCTCATTCTATGTCAAGCTCATTAAAAAATGAAATAGATGCTTGTGAGCATAGTTCCCATTCTGTGTCAAGCTCGTTAAAAAATGAAACAGATGCCTAGGAGCATAGTTCCTTTTCTCTGTGTCAATCTTATTAAAAAATGAATTAGATGTTTATGAGCAAAGTTCCCATTATATGTCAAGCTCGTTAAAAAATGAAATGGATCTCCTCAAGCATAGTTTACCTTTTGGTTTCAAGCTTGCATCAAAATGAAACAATTCTTGAGCATATTTCATTTTCTATTTCAAGCTCGTTAAAAAATGAAGTAGGTTTCCTTAAGCATAGTTTACCTTTTGGTTTCAAGCTTGCATAAAAATGAAACCATGTTTCAAGCATAGGACTGGAGAATAACCAAACAGGTAATCCAATAGTCAATCCAGGAAGGCTTAACGCAACCATGAGAGGAGGACCAACATCCCCATATGGAGGGAACACAAAAGACATGCTTGGTAAAGGAGTCTCTTGGTTGGTAATCATGGAAGGCGAAGCCATAACTATGTAACAAAACCATCTCTCTCTTCTTAAAAATCATAACTATACAGACAACAAGTGTACTCAAACTAAAGAAGCAAGAAAAATATGTGCGAGGAGTGGATTAAAGGTCTAGAACCTCACTAGATTGTCAAACCATCACAACTAGTGTGATGCCAAGACGACCAAAGGGTTAACTCATATGGTCTCAGGATTCCTAAAAGTCTCTCCCGATATATGCAAGGTATGTGGGAGCTCAAATTGGTAGCAGTGTTGTCTAATGCACAACAATCCACAATGGGCCTTCCTATATACAATCGATTACGTGAAGTACCTGTCTATATGCCTCAAGGGTATGTGAAAGGCCGTTCGATATACCGACGGTACGTGGAAGAACCACGCAAGCCCCGGGTTGTAGTGCAGACAAATTAAAGACAGTTCCTATGTTTTACGACGCCCGAACACGTCACTAACCTATCACACAATTTTCTAAAAAATTTAAACCTAAGATAGCTCTTAATTTTATCTTGAACAGTTAGGTGGATGCATGAGGCGAGGACATAAAAATTAAAACCATGTAGTATGATGTGCAAAATTTCACTTTCACTTTCAAAGTATGCCCTACTTAAAGAAGGGAGAGAGAGGTTCAATTCATTTGAAACATAGAATAAATATTATACAATAAAAGACACTTTCTTATATGGTCCTTTCCTAACTGAAACAAACACAATCTTCTCTTTTGAACTAAAAAAGAAGTGAGATCTCTAATGAAAAGCAAGAAAAGATTGTTACAACTTTATACAAAAGTGTTCAGTTTTTTCAACTAAAGTGAGAATGAACTAAAAGCAACTTTCTACAATAACTTTTATATGGATTCTGTCACATTTTTTGAAAAAAGGAAAAACTATACAAAAATCATTTATAACAAATGAAGAAAATGTAGAATGAATATTTTCTTGTTCTATAAAAAAGACAGAAATTAGAGATCTAACAAAACCAAGGTCTATTCAAAGGCAACTATGAAACATTAAAGACCAACATCAATCATAATGCTTGAAAGTACATATGGATTCATACACGCTCAAGGGGGGTTTTGATTTTTGATTGCGTTTTCTGTTAAAAAATGAAATGCAGAGTTAAAAAACAACTGTAACTATCTGAAGCATGGATCCAAATACTAATAACAAGGATTTAAGAATCAAACACCAAATGGGGCTAAGAAGAATACCTGGCACCGCTTCTATAGGTGTTGAATAGAGCGTTACCAGCCTGAGTACCGCTTCTTGCGCACAGGAATATAGCGGTGGCACTACTTACAATAGGTTCATACTAGGGCGTTTCCAGGTCCAGCACCGCTTCTTGGACACAAAGAAAGGGCGGTGGCACTGTTTCTTTAACACAGAGGAAGAGCGGTGACAACTCTAGAACCACACTTATAACACAGCTCAAGAGCGGTGCCTGAGATGGCGATTTGAAAAATAAAAAATCAACAGAAAAGGAAGTTACAGACTGAAAAATGAACCCAAACAATCACCAGAAAACCCAGTGAACCAAAAATATGAAGATCTAATGGCTGATAGAGGCAAATCAATCAAATTCAAAGTAGATCTACAGATCTATGAATCGGAAAAGTAGATGTACAGATTTATGAATTGGAAAAGTAGATCTAGAAATTGAAAATGAAGGTGGAGGTTTCAACTTACCAATGATCCAGAATTCGAAGTTGTTCCCCTGCGGAGTCACCTATTTTATTAGCCAGAAATACACACCTCCTGCGGACAAGAGTTGGTTCCCTAGATCTGAATGATTTAGGTCTAGAACAAAACACAAACACGAAATGTTAAACTTCCCCTAGATCTGGTTAATCACTTGAATGGAATTCCATGATACTTTTCTCAAAGGTTGTCCTCGCTATCCTCGTAGAAGAACCTATAAAAGATAGAAAAAAACAAGAGAAACATGATAGCATACAATATAATCAACTAGATCCATGCTTGTGACCAAGTAATCAAGCAATATAAACACATGAAACAGTAAATATGGGAAATAAAAGACATTTTTTATTAGAAATGATTGGAGAGACTACAACCTTCATGCCTTGGTGTTGAGAGTTCTTTCCAATGGCTCCTTGCCTCAAACTTCACCTTGCCTCCAAAGACTCAAGAATGTTTTTGACAGAGTTTGGGTATGAAACACAAGTTTTCCTCCCTTTTCCCATGGGGGGTGAGCCAGTATTTAAAGGCATGGGAGGATAGGAATGGTTGAGGATCTCATGGGTGAGGTGGATATTAGATCCTAAAAGGGATGATCTCGAGCTCTAGCTGGTCCTAAACCATACGGATGAGGCTCCACGGAGGTCAGCTTCGAGAATCCTCCCCTTTCCTCTATATCCTTGTTGTTGGTTCCCTAAGTAGAAGGCTCATTAGAATTCAAGAAGATGGCTCCCTCCCATGACCCTCCTATAGAAATGGAGTTCAACCTATTAATGGCGCTCTTTTTGTCGATGACACTATTCTATTGTGCATTGCTTCCCCCCAAATTGCCAGAAATTTCCTAAGACCCCTAGATCTTTTTCTTCGCTCTTCTGGAAGTTCTACAAATCTGGATAAATGTCAGCTTTATGGATGGAATATCAAGGTGACTACTCTTCGTAACATATCTCAAATCCTTCACATTCATGTCAATTATGATTGGACTCATTTCATCTATCTGGGTATCCCCATAGCTAAAAATTTGTTTGCTTCCTTCATGTGGGCTCCGATCATTCAAAAGATCAAAAACAAAATCCATTCTTTGGGATCAAAGTGGTTAAACCTGGCAGGGAAAGTAACACTCATTCATTCAATCCTCTCCTCGTACCCTATATATTCCAGTTCGATGATCTTGGCCCCTAAGACAGTAATAAATAGTATCTATATAGAAATCAGAAAATTTCTTTGGCAAGGAGGAAAGGTGCAGACTAAAAAATTTCATATGGTTAAATGGGCCACAGTAAATGTTCAAAAAGTAGAGGAGGATTGGGCATAAGGGATCTAGAGCAAATGAACAAAGAAATTGGTGCAAAATTGATATGGAGATTGGTCATTGGCAAGAAATAATGGTGGAAAGGGGTAATAAGGAAAAAATACATCAGGAGACCGAGATCCAAAATTTTGACCTACCCTTGCGGAAAGGGCACCTTTCTCTAGCTTCTGTGCAAAGATTCTCTCAATTTGATTCAGTCAAATTATTACTGGATTCCTGGTAACAGTAAAAATATTAAAGTTCGGGAGAACAGTATTCTAGGACATTCTTCACTCTCCTCGCTTCCGGGATGAGAGAACTGTCTGAATGGGCTCATAGCATCATCATCACCACTCTCTACGATCACTCCTCATGGAATCCGAAGGGGAGTTGGACTTGCTGGAAAGACTTCCATCCTCCTGAGCATTTGGAGGCAGCAAAGAATCTTCTCTTCACTTCCCTGCATGGCAAGACTCCGATAAATAAATATTCAAAGGAATATATTGGTTGGGGGGAAAATGGCACGTACACGATCAAATAAGGATATAAGAAGTTAACTATGGAACCGGTAGCAAACAAAAGCTTATGGAAAAAGGTCTGGCACTCAGATAGTATTTCCAAGGTAAATTATTTCATATGGACTTTGATGCATAACAAATTGCTTAGAGCTGAAAATCTCAGGAAAAGGGGGATAGCAGGCCCCTCTAGATGTGCTCTTTGTAACTTGGAATTAGAAACTTCATTCCACATTTTTCTTTAGTGCAATGTATCTTTCAAATTTTGGAAGTCTATTCTTCCTCTAGGTTCTCAATTCAGACCTCCAGAATCCCTTGAGCAACTTCTTGTAAAATGGATCAAGTACTTCCCTGGAAACCTCAACAAGAAACCCATTCTCAAGCATCTTTGGAACACCATCCCAAGGAGTATTTGCTGGAAGCTTTGGCTAGCCAGAAACAAAGTAATATTTAAAGGGGAGAAATTCGTTCCATCCTGAATAGTTTAAAAAATTGTGGGAATGATAGCAGAAAAAATTTCCTCAAAAGGTATCAGCTACCCTTCAAAAGACCTTTCAGACTTGCTCTCTTCTTGGTGCAGTATCTTTCTAAAAAGGAGCTCCCCTCAGTCCAATTTCTTTAGCACATGATCCAACTTTCCCACAAGCGCATATCGTTGGGAGATAAGAAAGACTCACATCGAACTTATGGCTTGGTTGTAGGACTGAAATTCCTATGCCCTATTCTTTGATGGTGACTCAAAAGGCAACCCAAGGGTGGCAGGTGTGGGGGGGATCTTATTGGATCCCGGAGGACTAACTGAAAAAACCTTTGCTTAGGGTCTGGGCCACAGGACAAACAATGAAGCTGAGTGGATGGCTCTCTTGCAGGGTCTAGAACTTTTGGACACTATATATTCCTCCATGATAGCGATTTTTGGCGACTCAAGGCAAGTCGTATACAAAATGATAAATGGTTACACCTTAGGATCCATCAAGTGCAGAAGGCTGCATGACAGAATCACTCCTCTCCTTCTGGACAATTATAAGTTCTATCATATCCTGCAGGCAAATAATGCCTCTACAGATGCCTTGGCTAACATAGGGGCCTCCCTTCCCCAAGGTCACTATTGTTTCAATGGCTTAGACATAAGCCTCAAATCCATACCCTAATGTTTCTAAGGTTACATCCCCCCCTACTAACCCACCCCACCTCAATTCTCGTTGGAACAATGGTTATAGACTATGGTTTTCTACATGCTCCTTGCCTTGGCGACGCATGGTCTCCACTCACCTCCAGCTCCTTCTCAATCCTACTCGGCTTAATGAACCATCCCCTCTGGAGTAATGGCTCATTTAGAACACACGCTTCAGTTCGCATCATTATCTATGCAATGGCTTCTTCCCGAAGTTTCGTTCACCCCCCCTCTCCCTATCTTAGCCCAAACCTTTCTCATTCTTCTGCAATCTTTTCAGAAAAATCTATGCTCGTTGTTATCTCAGGCGTTGAAGAAGGCTATGCTCAGGGGATCCCTTGGGAGTCCTTGCCTCTGATCAAGGCCTTCATTAAGGAAAGGATAGCTCTCGCCGCGTTCTTGAATTGCATCTGCTTCACAAGCTGTTGGTCCTTTGTGGCATTCAGTCTCAGGCTCTGCGTCCAGTGTTCTCACAGATGGGCATTTTCTCGTTGGAGGAAACACTCTGAACTTTGGGTGCAACTGTTCTGGGTGGAAGGAAGGAGCGTTTGGAGCTCTCTCTTGATGTAGTAGGAAGGATCGCGACATTCTTCAGCAAGAAATTACTACTCTCATCTCAACTTTCGGTAATATTCCTTTCAGTCTTAGTTTTATATGCTTTGGGTAGGCTCATGAGTTTACAGGTTCTTATAGGGATTTTCTCAGTATTTTTTCTATCCTTAATCTCGCTAATCTCAATTCTAGCCACGAAATAATGGACCGTACAGGTGAAAATACAGGTCTTGCAGACTTGAAGGAAAATGTAAGGCGTCTATATGAAATGGCGGCTATTGGATCATGGATAGTAGAGAGATAGCTAAAGAAATTAAAAATCTTGTTGATGTGGTTGGTTACACATCCTATCATATTGACAACCATGATGCTAGGATTGACGATAATGAGATGAATTTAAAGGAAATCATGGGGAGAGTGGATCACATTCAGGAGGACCTCCAGCGTCTAGTTCAAATGAATCAAGGAAGTCAAGCACATGAAAACCCTCCAGGGTTAGCTCAACACATGGAGGAGGAATCGGTCACTCAACCTCTGGGGCATCAAGGAACCCTTAATGATTTTGATAATCAGCTTATGTTTTTTTGCTTATTTTTTAATCAGCAGTACATTCGGGTATATACTACCTCTGTTTTTAATAGTTATGTAAGAACTCGGTTCGGCATATTAAGGTCAATTCTTTGTCCTAGTTTTTTCTTTTCTATTTCAGACCAGCAAGAACAACTTAGATGCAGTTATTTTGTAATTCATGGTTGTGCACAACCTGTTTAATACCAAACCTTTTTATAGTTTCTGTTAAAAAAAGAATACTATTGAAGGGAAACAAAATCCCCCTCCCCTTCCCCACATCGATTGGAAGGAAATCTTTTGTATCGATGTTATGTTTACCATGAACCTTCTAACCTTTTCATAGTTAACTAATTATCTCATTCATCGTGATGTGAGCTAGTTTGTTATGGCTAATAAATTACCCTCACACATACCTAAGTTTGAAGGTAAAATTGGAGAAAACCCTTCAAATCATGTGATGGGATTTCAATTATGGTGCGTTTGTAATAACATTACAAGGGATAGCTTTAGGTTTAAAATTTTCCAACGTACCCTTATTGGCGTGGTAGTAGCTAAGTGGTACGTGGTACATTCATCCTGCCTAGAGGTACTTACAATACCTTTGTTGCTTTAGATATGAATATGTTTAAGCTATTTCAATTACTTTTTGGGCATGAGGTTGGGATTGAACTCTTTACTAGAATAAAATGACTTATATCCATCACTAATCACATTCATGAGTTGATACATAAGAGAATCTTGTGTAAGATCACCTTCGATGATAAGATTTGTTAATTTGATTCTTGAAGTATATTGTTTCTTAGATCTCCAAGCAAGTTGTCATGCAACATCTCTTAAATGAGTGGGATGGAATCCTTAAGGCCTACAAACTCGATTCGGTTTATTCCCAATCACGATACTTGTGTATTTTCATTGGTCCACCTCTATAATATTGAGCACATCTCATGTGGTCAATGGCCTTATAAGAAAAAATCAATCAATAGCTTATGCTCCAAACTAGTTATTCCAAGTGTCCCTTTTTGGAAGTTCTAATCCATACAAAAGCTTGATTGTTCCTTACAACATCTGAAATGTCTTACCCCAAATTTCCACTATGCCCTAGGTGCTCCAGAAGAATCAACCTCTTATCAAGGACACCTTCCAATCATGATCCCTTGGCTTCATTAAATGTTAACTTGGTTAAGTTTCCACCCTCTGAAGTTGGTTAGCTTTTGGTTGAACAAACCCAAATGAGTAACCAATAACCTAATCAAGGAAACAATAATAAGAAAAGGAACTAAGAACAAGGGGGAAATGAAACTAATGATTGGTGTTTTTCTAAAATATTTGGATTCATTAATATTATTAAAGGGGAACTTGGTGCTAATCTCTCAAGGAATGTGGCGGGGATCAATTAACTTTCAATGTAGATTGAAATGATTTTGCATAGAATTGAATGGGAAAACATATTTAGCAAAAGTAACCTTGATCCATGGCATATTTTTTTATGTTTTGATAGTAATGCAAACTTTCCTAATATCTATTGTGAATCAGTTATTGTTCTTTAGTTTTGTTTTTTTCCTTCATGTATTAATGTTATAGATGTATATATAAGACTTTCTTAGTGTAAACAAGGGTAATTACTATTACATACTTTTACAGAGACTTAATATATATGGTGTGATCCTTCCTAGGGATGAAATGAGAGTTGAAGGGTCGATTAGAGTAAATAATAGACTAGGTATTATGGTCATTAAATTTAAGGTGGACTTCGTTCAATATGATTGTTATTATTAAATAAGGTCCACGAGATAGTCAACATTGAATAAATATAATTTGGTCTCATTAAAAAAGTTTCACTAGGTACCTAACATTAGGGTTTTCTAACTAGTTATAAATAAGGTTTCCATCCTCCTTTATGTATTAAAACTTAGTTCATGAGAAAGTTTCCCCCACAAATATGCAAGTAAACGAGAGTTGATCATTTCACAGAATGATGATCCTACAACATTGCCTTACCATAAAGGTTTTGAAATTGAATAAAGTGTTGAGTATTTGTAACATATTGTTTTATAATTCAATTTTAAAAATTAACAAGGGAATATGCCACAAAGTGTCTATTCCATGCCAAATATAAAAATTGAGAAAAGCAATAAATTATAGGGTTTTTTTTTTTGGTTCAGTCGAAAAAAGCATTCCTTGGTATTCAATGAATCAAAGGAACTTTTTACATCTTCAAAATAAGCAAAATGCCACCATGGACAGAACAACAAATAGTGATAACAGTCCTATCCAAATATACATACTACACAGAAAAATACAAGTAGAATACCCATAGTATAACAGAGTGGCTCAAAGCACTTTGAGATCACTACTATATGATCCCTCTCATAGGAAGGCTATATGATACAGTCATCTATGTCCCTAAAGAAAATAACAGGAGCCCAGAAATCTGATCCAAGGAGGGAGAGAGTCTCTTGAATACAGTAATAGTTGCTCAACAAAACCTGAAAATATCTCAATGAATCAGATGAGATCAACTGTAATAGAATGAGCATATTCTAAAAGAGTCGTGATGATATTTCCCCAATAATCTCGTTTCCAAAATATTCAGTAAGTAAGAGATGGCCCGGTGCCAAGTGCAGTCCCTCCTTTGATAAGATGTCTTCACTCCTGTTATGTTCCCTATAAACATGACTGAGATCCACCCACATAAAAGAGGACATGATAATCCTAGTGTTGAGGCACCAGGCCTCAAGATTCACCATATCCAGGGTGTATTCCTTTTTTGCCCAATTTATAATCACAGAGGAGTCGCTAAAGATATGTAGGTAAGGTAACCCAATATCCTTTGCGACCCATAGTGATGCCCAAAGTGCTAAGAGCTCAGCTCTAGTGTTGGTACAGCTGCCACATCCGAGCTTGAAGGCTAGAAGGTGAAAATCATTCAACCAGAGACAGATTCCCGCACCCCCCAAATTTTTTGCAAC
>LPNX010363460.1:845454-859674 GCA_001517045.1 Pseudotsuga menziesii | reverse complement strand
ACTCTGTGGTTCAAAATAGGATGCAAAATAAAATCTACTCTTTAAATACCTTGGGAGGGGAACAGGTGGAATCCAGGGAAGAAATAGAGACAACCTTAAACAATTTCTTCAAAGATATTATGACGGATCCAAGACCAGAGAGAGTTACAGAGATTGATCAAATTACTAGGCTCATCCCTTCTCTGGGCTCGAGCGAGAAAAATGATCTTCTGATGAAACCCATAACCCTCTATGAAGTGGAGGAGGAGGTGTTTCAAATGAAGGAAGGGACAACCCTGGGCCCTGAAGGATTCAGGGTTAAATTTTTTCATTGTTATTGGGATCTCAAAAAAATGGAGGCTTGAGGAATTGTGGAAGATTCTAAGACAAACAAGAAGCTGCTCCTAGATTTCAATGCTACTTTTATTACCTTAATTCCGAAATGTGAAGGATTGAACTCCCCAGACAAATTCAGACCCATCAGCTTGTGCAATGTGATTTACAAAATCATTACCAAAGTTATAGAAAACCTCCTTAAACCCCTACTACCAGGGCTTATCTCTCCAAAGAAATTGAGATTTTTCGAAGGTAGACAAATAACCGATGGAATCATCCTAGTGCATGAATTAATACACTCCATAAGATCACAAAAAATGCCAGGAATGTTGATTAAGCTAGACATTGCCAAGGCCTGTGATAAGTTGAACTGGCACTTCATGTGGCGACTGCTTGAAGCCTTTGGGTTTAGGGGAGACTAGATTGAATGGATCCTGCACCTGGTAACCTCAAACTTTTATTCCTTCCTGATAAACGGGGTACCATCAGGAAACTTTTGACCATCGAGGGGAATCTAGCAAGGGGATCCCCTATCCCCTCTCATGTCTACCCTGATGGCGGAAGGGTTGGGGAGGGAACTGGCGCATGTAAGGGAAAATAACGATTTAAGAGGAATTAAATTACTCCCTAGGGAAGAGAAGCATACTCATCAGCAATTTGTTGACGATACCATGCTCACAGGACACCCCTCTGTCCAAGAAGCCCGACAAATTAAGACATGTCTCTCAGAATTTGGAGTAGCCTCGGGCCTGGAGGTTAATGCACGTAAATCTCAGGTCTTCCTCTTGAATACCTCTAGGGTTACCCGAAGGAATATATGTAGGATCCTAGGATTCCAGGAGAGCTCCCTTCCATCCAAATACTTGGGCACATGCCCAGTGACGGGCCTAGAAAAAAAGGTTTGTGGAGAGAAATTTTGGATAATATGAAAAAACGCTTGACAAATTGGATCCTTAAGGCCTCTAAACTTCACCAGCAGGTTGGTTTTGGTAAAATCTATCCTACAGGCAATGCCTTCCTACCTCTTATCTACGCTAGTGTTCCCGAAGATGATCCTCAAGGAAATTCAATGAATTCAATGAGAATTTTTTTGAGTGGAAGCACTAATAAGAGGAAATGGCTCCTGGTCAGCTAGGACACGATTTGCACCCCAAAACCCCAGGGAGGCTTGGGTCTACGAGACCTAGAGAAAGCAAGTATAGTTAGTGGCACGAAACTGTGGTGGAGATGGGTCACGCAGGATAAGGATCCCTGGGTGGAAATATGGCACTCAAAATATGCAGAGGGGTGGGACAAAAGGAACCTGATACAGTTCTTGGAAGATAAACGAGGGTCACATATCTGGCGCACATCCTGGCAAGGGAGAGCCATCATTCAATCCCACAACTTTTGGGAAGCGAGGAGTGGTAGGACGACCCAAATATGGGAAGATTCATGGAAACAACTTCCACCATTGGGGTAGGAGGATGAATTCCAACATACATAGGAAGCATGCCTCAACTAGGGCATGGCTCTGGTAAGTGATTTCTGGAAACCATAGAATGGCCACTAGAATTTCAAGACCTGGGAGGACAAGGAATAGTGGGAATGCATGGGACCAACCGAAGAGGTGGAGAGACTTATGGAAGCCTTGGACAACTGAAGGATTAGAAATCACCCAGGGGAGGATAAACTTTGTTAGGGGTATAGACCATCAAGGTATTTCAGAATTAAAGAAGCCTACAATATCCTAATAAATTCTACGAAACGACCCACATAAAATAAATGGTGAAACCTATGGAAGAAAAAACTCTAGCCCAAAATGGAAAATTTCAGCTGGTTGGTAATGAAAAACATAATTCTAACTCGACATAATCTCATAAAAAGAGGGTTTATGGGCCCCTATAATTATTTCTTGTGTGAAGGAGAAGAAGAGATGACCAACCACCTCCTGGACTCCTGCACGTTCACCTCTTCAATCTGGGACAAGGGGCAGAAATATTCAGGTTATCAGATAGGATTTGACACTGCCCGAATGGAACGCTCAGTGAATGGCCTCACAATCCTTTCTCTAAATTTTTTTTGAGCTGTGTTTGGGAATTATTCCCCCATCTTGTGATATGGGAAGTATAGAGGGAACAGAACCAAAGGACGTTCCAAGTGAAATTAAACCCAACTGCAAAATTTTGGGAGGCAATCCTATCCAAAGCTAGGGAAACCATAAGGGCAGAGACTTGGAATGACGCAGACTGGGATGCAAATGCCTCTGAGAAAATCATTTTCCAAAATTGGGGTCTGTCTCGCCCAATTCATCCAACACCCATCACAACCAGAATGACTAAGGAAATTCAAAGTACGAACAAGTGGATGCCTCTACCATATGGGGTTTGTAAATTAAACTTTGATGGGGCCTTGAAAGGTAACCTAGACCCGACAAGCTATGGGTTCATCATTAGGGACTGTGGGGGAATATTGTTGGGCTTCGGTTCTGGTTACATTGGCTGGGAGACGAATAACGTAGCGTAAATCGAGGGCCTCCTCCAAGGTTTCACGATGCTCAAGGAACATGGATGGGTTCCCAGTATCATTGAAGGAGACTCTAAAGTGGTCATACAAATGGCTATCAAACTCCAGAACGGTTCACAGATCCTTAAGGTAGCCCGATCTTGGCATCTGCAAGCAAGGGTGGAAGATCTCCAAGCAATGATCCATGAATGGATGGTTACAAATTTCACTCACGTCCTTCGGAAGGGGAATAAGGTGGCGGACTTGTTGGCAGGCTGGAGTACAAAGAACCGCCAAGGTGTCAAGGCAAGACATTGTAGGGAGGTGATGGATGCGATGGTACACTCCAGGTGTGTTGATCTCGTATCCCAAGAAATGCATGGCAATCGGGCTCGTGAACCTCCACCTTAAAGGGTGGGCCCAGTCCCCCCCTTCAAGGCACGTGGATGCGATAGAAGACCGAGGGTGGCCATGTGACGAGTGTAGGATATTTAATTACACATTCTGCCAACCTCATTTCACCGTCCTTTCACCGATATGGGAGAATGAAGGCACTAAGTGGGGAGCTGCAAACCCTGCTCTGGATTTATTTCCATCGTACCATGGAGGGTACCTGGACCATCATGAGATGTAGAAGAGGAATGATTCCAGGAGGGGGGAAATTGATATTTAGGGACTGGGGGATCGGGGATGTTTCCCACAACGAGTTTGAGAATATTTTTGTTTCCACTGTGACTCTGAGAAGAAGTTGTTTGAAGGGTAGTGCGGTGAATTATCTGAGAAGTCGAGGCAGGATGAGTTCGACCAGTCGTAGGGGGAAAGGAAAAAGAATGGCGACCCAACCTTAGTAAATGGGCCGAGGAACTTGAGCCTAGACCAAGACCTATGGAATCTCAGATTTTTGAATTAGGCCTTATGGGGGAAATTCAACAGCAGGTGAACGAAGCTGAGCAGATCCTCTGGGTTTTTTTGGACGAGGAGACCCTGCGAGAGGAGCACCGAAAGGTGGCAGACTGGATCTTGGATCTAGGACACACAATGGGTCATGCAAGCCAGTATGAGAAGACGATGGCTCTTTTTTGGATCGTGATGAATCTCCTGGGACGAGCAGCTTGGGATAAGGAAGTGGGCGCAGTCAAGCTGGGGCAGATACCCGGAATCATTCTTAACAGCTGGGGCAGATACCCGGAATCATTTTTAAGTTTGCCCAGATGGTTCCCATTCTTCTTAATTTTATTTCTGTAGTTGATATACTAGACTCCCTGGCTGTTTTGGATAAGGATGGGGGGGTGGAGGTTTCATCACCTGTCTTCGGGGAGATGGGTGGTCTAGGGGAGGGTTTCTCTGTAGGAAACTCTGTTTGTGTGACCCCTTTAGAGTCCCAGGTGGATCATGTTGTTTTAAACCCTCTACCTAGACCCGTGGAGCCTGTGTGCAACCCTACCTCTCTTCCAGTTGCTTTATCCAAGCCCCCTTCTTTTTCTGCTTGGGAGTTCCCTCCTTTGTAATTTCCTCCCGATTTCCCCTTGACATTTTACCCTTCACCTCCCCCATTTTTTACTCTTCCTTGGATAGAGGCCCGTTGGAGGACTCTATTGAGGTATTTCTGGTGCCTTGGGACACCCGTACTCATACTCCTATTTCTTCGGCTGAGGAGAATGAGAGCCCTGATTGTTTTCCTATATCTTCGATTAGGGCTACGAATGCCTCTATTCACAAGTGGAGACAACCTAGGAAGGGGAGGGAGAGTTGCAATTTTGTGAAGGACAATATTCGAGCATCCCCGGGGGTCAATCCTAGGGTTATCTCTCTGTCTATGAGGAGCCTTCCACCTTCTCCCAGCTCTGGTATTCCTAGGGTTGATCCTCTTCATACGAGGATTTGATCCACATCTCCTAGCTCTGGTATTCCTATTTCCCCTCGAGCTCTTAGAGACTTGGCCTAGGTCAATGTTACTAAATTATTCTCACGTCCTTCAATGTGAGAGGGCTATCCATCAACCCCAAAAGGTCTGCAGTCAAGAGGTTTATTGACTTGCATCATGTGGACTTTGTGTTACTACAAGAAACAATGATTAGGGCTTTTAATGCGTGCGAGCTCTTCCAACGTTTGAATATGGGTTGGAGGGTTTGTGCACTAGATGCAGATGGTCTCTCTGGTGGTACTTTGGTGGCTTGGAACCCCATGGTGGATGATCTGAAATCTTATTCGACCCGTGTAGGTATACTACTCACTAGACACTTGAAGGGTCTTGAAATTACGATTAATATTTTGAACATTTATGGTCCAAGTAGGGACAACAAATCATTTTGGGATCATGCGCCAGCTTCGGGTCTTCTCCAGACTCCTAATCTGATCATGGCAGGGGCTCTAAACTTTATTGTGTCTCTGTGTGAAGTTTGGGGTGCTGGTCGATCTGTGGATCCCCTTGTGGTGTATTTTACCAATCTCTTTGAACAAGTGCATTTGATGGATATATCTCCTACGATTCTGGCTTCTACATGGTCTAATGGGAGCTGTGGTGGAGGGGGGATAGTGGAGTGATTGGACTACTTCCTTATGCTTGAGGGCCTTTGTGAGCATTTTGGTAAATTCAGGTCATGGCCATTGGCTACTGGGTTGTCGTATCACGGGGCGTTGTTTTTGCAATTGGACTTTGATAATTCCTACTATTTTGTCTGTTCAAATTCAATCCCACATGGCTGTCGGATGTGGATTTGAACCTGTTAGTATGAGATAAATGGGACACTTTTTCAGCTATGGCTCATCGTCATCTTAGTTTGATGATCATACTTTTGTGTATTTTGGACAAATTGAATAGGGAGATTATTTGTTGGGAGCGTAATATGAAAAAGGACATGGACCGGTCTTTGGGAGAAATTGAGGCAGAAATCTAGTGTTTAACTAGGGTGATGGATGAAATTTTTTCTCCAGGGAAAGGCAGCAGGAGGTTTTCAAATTCAAATCTGCGCGACAAACCCTTCTTCTCCATAAAGAATAAACTCTTCGTTAGAAGAGTAGGGCCATGTGGATTAAGGTTGGTGATGATAACTCGAAGTACTTTCACAATTTTGCCAACAAGAGGAGGCTCACTAATGCGATTTGGGAAGCCAAAGGTGTGGATGGAAATGTTGCTTATGATAACAGATCTATACAGTTGGCGGAGAAATCACATTTTCAAGATAATTTTTCAGTCCAGGGTGACTTGTGCATTTCAAATCAACTTCATGTTATTAGGCATTTCCCTCGTTTCTTCGATAAGGCGGATTGTGATCATATTGGCGGATCTATATATGAATTTGTGGTTATTGATACCTTCTAGGGTTTTCAGAGAGATAAGAGCTCGAGACTAGACGAGTGGATTGTGGAATTCTTTATTCACTTTTTTGATTTGCTGGGAAGCGAGGTGGTAGTGTTGATGGGGGATACTCGTTGATCTGGCGTAATCCTGGGGAAACTAAATTAACATATATCAATCTTATTCCTAAGGTGGAGAAGTTGTCTGGTTTTCATGACTATCGGCTCATTTCTTTATGCAACATGATTGTATAAATTGGTGAAGAAGATTATCGCAGATAGAATTAAATCAGTGTTGAGCCGGGTAGTGTTTGCGGAACTATTTGGTTTCTTAACTGGGCATCAAATTCTGGATGCGGTCGGCTTGGTGCAGGAAAGTATCCACTCGATCAAGTTGAAAAAGTTGTCTTCCTTCATATTAAAGCTTGATTTGGAAAAGGTGTCTGATAAGATAGATTGGTCCTTCCTTCATATTATATTGTTGTAGGTAGGACTCACTCCTGACATTTCTACTTGGATTATGTCCTGTGTCTCCACGTCTAGTTTTGTCATTCTTGTTAATGGCTCCCCGTCTCCATACTTCAAAAGTGCCCTCGGGATCAGACAGGGATGTCCATTATCGCCCTACCTATTTATTTTAACCATTGAAGGGCTTAGTCATATTTTTCTGAAAGATAAGGGGGAAGGTCGTATCAAGGGTTTTAAGGTGTCAAATGGTCATTGGCTTACCCATATATTATTCGTTGATGATGTTATTATCTTTGGTGATGGTTCTATTACAGAGTGGAGTTACATTAAGGATTTGTTAAATCTCTTCTATTTGGATTCAATATTATCTATCAGTGTGTGTAAGTCCTCTTTTTGCTATAACTACAATGTGGAATCCCTCGTGGAATAGGTTGCTAATTTATTTGATTTCAAGGTGGCGCATATTGATGACGGCTTGAAATATCTAGGCTACTATATTAAACCTAACTGTTATAAGAAGAAGGATTGGCATTGGCTTGTGTTGAAATTTAAAAGGAAATTGGATGGTTGGACACCTCGGTGGTTATCTCTTGGGGGGGAGATTAATGCTCATCACTTTTGTCCTCCAATCGATACCATTTTTTTGGTACTCATTGCTACATATTCTGGATGGAGTAACTAGTATTATTCAAAGATTAATTTTTAATTTTCTTTGGCGGGGAGAAAAGATGGAAGTGAAGTATCATTTATCTGGGTGGGAGAGTCTTTCTAATCCTAAAGTCTCAGGTGGCTGGGGGATTAAGCACTTGAGTTTGTTCAATAGATCACTGTGCACCAAAATCCTATCGCAGGCGCATACTATTGATGGCATGTGGGGGAGGATTATGCATTGTAAGTATTTGAGGAGGTTTCCTGTGGCTTCATGGCTGAGATCTGGTTGGACTCAAGCTATGAATGGATCGACGATTTGGCATAGTTTGCTGGGTACTTTATCGATTATTGTTTCCAACATTAGCTGGAAGGTGGGTAGAGGCAATAAGATATTTGTGGGCATCGATCCGATTGTTGGATTGGGTGAAAATTATATTCTCTCTAGATGCTTGCTTGGGTTTTTGCAGGATATAAACATTTTTGCACTCAAGCATATTTATTCTTTGGCGAGAGATTTAAGGCCCCAGTGGTTATCTTTGAGGGAACATAGTATTTGCGGGGAGATGGCCCAGGAATGGGATAATTTTGTCTTTGGCCTGATTTCTGCAGGAATTTCATTATCTGAGGATAGTGACCAGATTGTTTGGGATTTCAATAAGAATTCAGGATGTGTTACAACGAACCTAGTCTATAAATATTTTAGTGACTCTCACTCAGTTCTGCAATCTAGTTGGTTCTCTAGATTGTGGATGGGGGATATGCCTTTAAAAATAAAATGTTTTGGTTGGTTGTGCATTCAACATAAGATCCTGACTTGGGATGTGCTACAGAAACGTGGTTTTCATGGTTTGGGATATTGTTGTTTGTGTTACAAAGCTTGGGGATCGGTGGAGCATGTGTTCGGTGAATGTACTTTCTTTCAACCGGTCTGGCTGAATTTCTGTGAGGAATTGCATGTATCTATTCACTGGGATAAGCTGAGACTAGAAGAAAATATCATGTGCTAGTTAAGGGCCACCTCTTTCTCGATGTATTTTACTTTGGCCATCTTATGGGTGGTGTGGAGAGCCCGAAACTTTGTTCCTTTCCAACAAGGAAGTGTGGATCCATAGGTTCCATGTATGAAGGCTTTGGCATGGTTGTACTCTTATGGCTCCTTTCATATCAGGGAAAGGACTCGTTATATTTCCTTACCATTACTAGCAAACCTAAATACTATTGGGGTTTTTGATGGTGCGAAGGAGGGAGGTCTATGTGGGGCTGGGATGGTGATAAAGATTCTACACGATTTGTCATATAGGTTGAGGATGGGGATTGGTAGGGGCACGAATACGAAGGTTAAACTCTTAGCTCTTTCGGGATTGCTCAGATTTGCACATGAGAAATATTTTCATTATCTCTCTATCTTGGGTGATTCAAAGGTGATAGTGGATTGGGAAAATGAGTTACATCAATTGCAAAATATTGAGTTATATCATTGGCAATGTCAAATCATGAAACTTATTAGTCACTTTCGACATATTTTTTTCAGCCACATTTATCGAGAGCTTAACTCAGTGGCTGATTACCTCTCCAAGCAAGCAATTGGGATTGGAAATGGGCTCATTGATTGGGAACTCCTTCACAAAAATTCTAGGGTAGAAGTTGTTCAGTTATGTTATATGTAGATTCTCTGTGATTTTTTTTGTACCTGGTAAGGGTTGACTGTATTGTCCTTACAACTGGATGATTGTGAGAGTCTATGGCACAATTAGTAAATTTAGATAGGGAAATTACGTTGGTTTTGGTCATGAATTTTCTGGCTTTGTTTTAACTAGAAGTCTATATGGTCAATTTAGATTGTTGGTTTTGTAATTAGATACAACCTTCTAATATATAAAGTTGTCTTTTTAAGTGTGAAAAAATCGAAAATGCATAAGCTTGCAGTGAAGTTAGTGGTTTAAAAATAATGACGATGCATGCTACTTTTGAAACAATCCATCCCGATAAGTGATAAGTGACAATATGCCCAAAATACAAATGTTCTATAATGTTTATGAAGTAAATTTATTCTTCATGGGAAACCCGTTGGAGGAAGACTAACCCTATAGCAAGGTTTCCTTTGAACAATGATATGGTTTTTGGTTGGACATTGTACCAAGCTTATGTTAATGTAATTCTTTATTTTTTCATTTAGAAGGTAATCCTATAAAAGGTTTTTCTTTCCACATTGATATGACATTGTATCAAAATTATGCTACTATAATACTTGATTCTTCTCATTTAAAAGGTTATACCACTTGCATCTTTGCTTATTATACTTATCAATTTGCTTGAAGAAGTTTAAGAGAAAGATATTGAAGACCATGGAAAGAGCCTTGGACGATAGAGATCCCTAAAAAGAGTAAACTCTAATGATAAAGGATTTGTATCCATGTTGTCATGAAATATACAGATCTATTTATATAATCTTTTCCCTCTTATAATAGAATTTCATTTTTTCAAATTTCTATATTTACTTGTATTTCTTTGATAATGGTTTAATGCATTTTCTTTCATTGAATCATCAAGTATATTATAAGGATCATATCATACTTGGTGAGTTAGATCTAGGATTTTACTATCATAGCGTAAATAAATGTTTTTTTCTTCTCTTGTGTGCAAATTTCCTGGAGCTTGCTAATATTTCTCCTCCTGTTCCTCAATCTCAACCATCTATCTTGGAAGGCTCTTATAAAGGGGCATATTACAAGTTATTTTTTCTTTTCTTCAAAACCCTTGTTTAGAATATTTCTTTCTTGCTTGGGAAAAACTCTTATTTTTTTATGTTGTTTCCATACTATCTCTATCCATTACTCGCGAGTGAGTAGTACCCATTGTACAAAAAATATTGTCAACAAAATATGACTCCACTAGGGAGGAGCTTCTCTTTGTTTCGATCTATTCCCTACATTTTCTTTTAAAGATTTATTGGTTTGATTTTTTTCTAGTTTTATGTCAATAGTGTATTAAACCTTGGTAGACAGAAGATAAATCCTTAAACTTTAGAAATGCATCTACATAATAATAAACACTAAGGTGACCCTTAATATAGGGTAACCCTCCTTATGGAAGGAATCACTCAACAAGACATGATTGTTACAATATGGTAATCCAACATGTGAAATACAATGATATACATGACAACTACTCCTCATTGTTACATTTATTTCCCATCAACCACCTAATGGGTCTTATTCCATGATTATGGAAAACATTACATTAATTATCCCCCTTAGGTACCTCCCTAGGTACTTATATTACATTAATTATCCTCCCTAGGTGAATTACAATCCACCCCCCTTCACAAAACATGAATGTAAACCATATAATATGATATGTTGAGCAATGTAGTTCATTGGTACCAAGTAAGAGTATGCATCCATCCTAGTGAAATTTGGACATGGGGTCCAAATTATACCTTGCCCCATTGATCTTGATTATGGTTTCTCCTTCGATTCCCTATTGTAGCTATGCTAGTCCAATATTTCCACTCAAGGCTTTGTGTCCTCGTGTACTTATAGGCCATGTGTTTTTTTGGTGTCATGTTGGTCCATCATAAGTTTAATGTTGATGCTCAAAGACTTACCGTGATGATTGTTGTCCCTCATGGTGGTGTACATGGAAATATACATCAACTTTAGTTGAGGTACATTACAAGTAGCCTATGTATCTTACGGATTTGTAGCCTAAGGTTATAATTGTGTTCCTTGATTTCTTTTTGTATTTGTTTTTCCTAATGTTGTCTTCACTATTTCTATGTAGTAGCAAAACTTCTTTAAGAAAAATCTCTGTCACTCCTAATTCCTATGGAAACCCATCTGGTATTGTTTCTATGACTTATGCATGGATGTTCATTATCTAGTTGTGGAGTGGTTCTTCTTCCATTTGGTCATTTATAACACAACAACACTTCTATTTGTTTTTGTGCATGGATTTTTGTTAGGATGTTGAGAAAGAAAATTTAAAAATAGTGAATCTATTGATTTTTAGAGTGGATATTTAGCTTATTATATGTACCCATTTTTCTTGTTTCTAAGATTTGTAGTTAAAAATGTAAGATAAAAGTGAATTGTTTTGTTAATTTTGTAGAAATTTTCCTTAATATTTTCATTTCAGGCATTTATTTTCAGTAATTACATACATCAAGAGCACACATTACACATATTAAGAAGTACATCCTTGATAGGTATAACCCCCGATTCAATATTATTCCATTGCTAATGCATTCTTTTATACATTACATGTGACGGTTGTGTTTCACCTTCCGCCCAGCCTTTTTGGCTTCCTAACTATTCAGATTTCTTTATTTATTTACAATATATAATCCCTACGGATTATATTCTAACAATCCCCCTCTTAATCCGAAGGGGTGTTCGTAAGTCCGAGCATGTTTCTGAATCTTTCAAACGTTTCTCATCCAAGCGCTTTGGTGTAGATGTCTGCAATTTGATCATTTGTGGAACAATGTTGAAGATGGACTGTCTTGGCCTCTACATTATGTTGAATCAAATGATACTTTGTGTTGATGTGTTTGGTTCGATCATGGAATCTAGGATTCTTAGCCAGCTTGATTGCAGAAGTATTGTCGATCAATAATGGTGTGGAGTCCTCTTGTTTTTCTTGCAAATCTTCAAGTATCTTCCTGAGCCATACTATTTCTTTCGTTGCTTCAGCTGCAGCCACATATTCTTCTTCTGTTGTTGAATCTCCCGGAACTGAATGTTTGCGTGATCTCCATGAGACAACTGTTGATCCAAGACTCATAGTGTATCCAGAAGTTGATACTCCTGTCTCCTTATTGCCATCAAAATCTGAGTCTGAGTACCCAATAAGTTTGAAGTCATCCACTTTAGAGTACTTGAGTCCAATGTCTTGAGTCCCCTTCAAGTATCTTAGAACTCTTTTTGCAGCTGACCAGTGTCCTTCACAAGGTTTATGCATGAACCTTGAAAGTATGCCAACAACATAAGAAATATCTGGTCTAGTTGTTGTAAGGTAGATAAGGCTTCCTACAAGTTGTCGATACTTGGTCGCATCCTCAAATTCTTTTCCTTCACTTGATGTGAGATTCATTTTCTGTTCCATTGGAGTAGATATAGGGTTGCATTCTGTCATGCAAAATTTGTTTAGTAGTTCTCCAACATATTTTTTTCTGAGATAGGAAAATATACTTAGGATGTTGAGTGACTTCAATTCCTAAGTAATAGTGGAGATGTCCCATATTTGTCATTTCAAAGATCTTTTTCAAATCTTTCTTTATGGATGCTATATAGCTCTCATTGTTCCCTGTCATCAAAAGATCATGTACGTACACCACAAGATACACAACAAATCTTCCAACTTCCTTTATAAATAGTGTTGCATCATCAAGATCAAAATGTTCGAAATTTAACTTCAAAAGATGCTCGGTTAACTTTTCATACCATGCGCGAGGTGCTTGTTTTAGGCCATACAAGGATTTGACAAGCTTGCATACCTTTTGTTCTTTTCCTTTCACAACAAAGCCTTCTGGATGAGACATGAAGACATTCTCTTTCAAGTCTCCATTCAAGAAAGCAATCTTCACATCCATTTGATGAACTTTCCACCCTTTCTGAGCAGCTAAAGAGAGTAAGGTACGGATGGTAGCCCATTTTGCTGTAGGAGAAAATGCTTCTTCATAGTCAATTCCTTCTTTCTGTGCATAGACTTTTGCTACAAGCCTCGCTTTGTGCTTGTCAAGTGAACCATCTGATCTGTATTTGTTCTTGTACACCCACTTGCAGCCAAATGGTTTGGTTCCAACTGGAGGGTCAACCAGCTTCCAAGTTCCATTCTTCATGAGTGCATCATACTCATTCTGCATAGCTTCTTTCCACTCAGCTTGAGTAGAAGCTTCTTCAAAGGAATTTGGTTCAAAGTTAGTAGATAAATTAAATTCACAATCAAATGATACATCCATATCATCACCTGAATTATCTGCTTCTCCTCCATGTCTTTTCGAACTTCTCGTTCCCGTCTTTCCAACTTCATCTGGATGGACACTTTCAAGTGTCTTTATGGCCCATTTAGGAATCTTCCGTGATGGTCCTGGTTGATCAGCTGGTGGTGCTTCATCATTGGTTGAGAGTCTTTCAATTCTCTGAATCACATCATCCAGTTGAATCTCTTGATCAGGTGAAGTAGCAGGAACTTCTTCATGCAAGGGAGTTGGTGCTTCATATGGAAATTCCAAAGGTTGATCCAGAATAGGAATCCCCCCTTCAAGGTTTGGAATTTCATATTCATTTTCAGAATATGTCTTTGGATGAGGATAACTTTCCAAATGATCAATCTGTCTCTCAATAGACTGGTCATTTTTATTAGTCTCAAGAAAAATGACATCTCTGGAAATAACAAATTTCTTGTTTACCTCATCATACAGACGGTATGCCTTGGAGTATTCTTCGTACCCCAAGAAAATGCATTTTCTGCTTCGAGCACCAAGCTTGTTTCTTTGCTCCTTTGGAATCAAGGCATAACAGGTGGAACCAAAAACTCTGAGATGCCTGATTGAAGGGAGATGGCCAAACCACATTTCATGTGGAGTCTTGTTATCAAGCGCATTTGAGGGACTTCTGATTCTCAAATAGGCTGTACATTTTACTGCATCACCCCAAAACATTAGTTTTATATTCTTGAAAAACATCATTGAGCAAACCATATTCATTATGGTTCTGTTCATTCTTTCTGCTACATCGTTTTGTTGAGGATTGTAGGGAACGGTAGTCTGATGTGCAATTCCATGTTGGCAAAGATAATCTTCAAAAGCATTTGAAATGTATTCTTTCCCATTATCAGTACGAAGTGTACCAATTTTTTATTGTGCTTGTTTTTCTATCAATGCATGAAAGTCTTTGAATGTTTGAAATGCTTCTGATTTTGTCTTTAAATAGTAAATCCAACACATTCTTGAGTAGTCATCAACAAATGTCATAAAATACTTATTCCCATTTGTTGAAGTTG
>LPNX010363460.1:772106-786040 GCA_001517045.1 Pseudotsuga menziesii | reverse complement strand
TGAAATTCTATTGGTTCTTGAATTCCAACTCACAAAAACTTATTTTGGCACGTTTTCTTATAAGGCCCATTTTAGACCCCAAATTTCCTCTAATGCATTGATAGATTGGCAGACTGGTGAGGACAGAGTTCATCAAAACGACCTTACTTGCTTTGTTGAGCCAGTTTGCTCCCCATGCATGGATCTTGTTTTTTAATTTGTCCAGAAGAGGCAGCCAATGGGAAACTTTGGGGGAAGCTTTGAATACTGGAATGCCCAGATAGTTGAAAGTGTCCCATGTTGTGATACCTTCCATTCCAAGAATCCTAGAAATATCCAGCATTTCGAGAGGAGAACAGTTCCAGCCAAAAATATTACTTTTGTGGTAGTTTATTTCACTTCCAGAGCTACTTCTGTAGAGGTCAAGTTCAGTTTTGAAGTTCGTAGCAGTGTTAAGATTGGCAGCTCCCAGTAAAAGAGTATCATCAGCGAACTGGGCGTGGTTTACCTCCTTGACCTTTGGGACGATTCTGATGCCTGAGAGAGATCTATTTTGAAGCCTTTTGTTTAGTTGGAAGCTAAGCACGGAGGCTTGTATGAAAAAAAGCACAGGGGATAGAGGGCAGCCTTGCCTTAATCCTCTTGAAGCCTGGAAGAAATTGGTGGGACAACCATTAACCAACAGGGCAATCCAGGGGGCTGATATGCAGGCTTTAACCCACTCTATAAATTTATGACTGAACCCAAAGTTCCTCATGGCTGCAAAAAGAAAATCATGCTTGACTTTGTCAAAGGCACTGGCCAAATCCAGCTTAACCACCATACCCTTCTCTTTTTTCCTGTAGCTGGTATGAATGGCTTCTTGGACTAATATAGTGTTATCCAAGATCTGTCTTCCTCTCATGAACCCACCTTGATTTTCCAGGATCAACTTAGGCAGAATTCTTTTGAGTCTGTTAGCCATTATTTTAGTGATGACTTTATATCCCGTATTGTAGAGGGAGATAGGTCTGAATCTGCTAAAGTTCTTGGCACCTTTTTCTTTTGGAATGAGGGCAAAGAAAGAGGAATTAGTGCGGCCACCCAACTTGGTATAGTTCCGATCCTTCTTGATCATTCTGTACAGGTCCTTTTTTATAATATCCCAGCAAGCAATATAGAACCGGGCTGTGAATCCATCTGGCCCTGGAGCTTTGTCAGGGTCCATTTTGAAGAGGGATTTCTTGATTTCCCGAATGCTGACAGGGCTGTTCAGCATCATGTTGTCATCATCATTGATCATGCTTGGAATCTCTGAGAGAGGGTAAATGTTTGGGTCCACTGGATCTAGGTCCGGGGCTGAATAGAGGTTTTTGAAAAAGGAATAAGCTGCCTCCTTGATGTCACTGAAGTCCTTTATGACTTGATCTTGCATCTGAATTTCACTAATGGAATTATAGTTTTTCCTAGCTTGAGCTTGCTTGTGAAAGAACGAAGTGTTTTTGTCTCTAGCTTGCAGCCAAAGCGTTCTAGATTTGACTCTCCAATATATTTCCTCTTCTCTGCAAGCTTTATGGTACATCCTTTGAAGCTCAGATTCCTGGTTAATCAAGTCAGGGGTGACTAGAGATTCTTCCAAGGCCATTTGGTGTCTTTCTAAGGCCTTTTGAATTCTTATCCTTTCAGCTGTGGGAGAGATTAGTCTTTTAGCCCAAGCTTTCAGGTCAGCTTTGAGTCTTCTGAGCTTTCCTTCCCAGACTAGATTTAACATATATTGTACGATGTAAAATATTTCATTTCAAACTATGTAAATTTTAATATATATTATATTTAATGTTATATGGGTAAGTGTTTATTGAATTTTTAAGTTTATATTATGAGAAAATAATTTCAAATGTAAACTTATCATGAAATGAATGTGTTGAGAAGGAATGGGCTAATTCTAGCATACCCATCGACTAACCTAACCATTTAATATTAATATTAATATTTAATTAAATTATTTATTTTCATAAAAACGATTAAATCATAGTTTCCTTATAAAAAAATGAATGAGGTGTAATAGTATATTTAACCTAGAACATGCAAAGCTTAATCACTACTTCAACTTAGCTAATTCATGGAAAGCATCTTTCCAACAATGGTTGTACCAATATCTCTTAAACATCAATTGTCATTTGTAGATACATATTTGCTAACAATGATGTTTGGTTTTATGCAATGAAATGTCATGTTTATTTTTAATACATTGTATTATGGAATGAAAATAATGCTTAATATTTTAATTATAATTTTGTATATTATTTTTCAAAATGTATATAATTATAAGTGAAGCTTTTTGGGATGATGGTTTTTTTATTAAAACATTGGATTATTGGTGTGTACCATTTCGGTGCCACCATTGTCAAGCCACTAGACATTTCAAGGACCTTTGTATGCGGGCTATTTCATGGTATCTTGAGTGACTAGTTGATTCTGCGTTGAATGCTGGTATGGAACGGGACCTTAATTCCCTCCTGACAATGGACAAGGACTCGACAATCTCATTTGTGGGTAAGTTTTCCCAGATGTTCCCATTCTTCTTAATTTTATTTCTGTAGTTGATATACTAGACTCCCTGGCTGTTTTGGATAAGGATGGGGGGGTGGAGGTTTCATCACCTGTCTTCGGGGAGATGGGTGGTCTAGGGGAGGGTTTCTCTATAGGAAACTCTGTTTGTGTGACCCCTTTAGAGTCCCAGGTGGATCATGTTGTTTTAAACCCTCTACCTAGACCCGTGGAGCCTGTGTGCAACCCTACCTCTCTTCCAGTTGCTTTATCCGAGCCCCCTTCTTTTTCTGCTCGGGAGTTCCCTCCTTTGTAATTTCCTCCTGATCGCCCCTTGACATTTTACCCTTCACCTCCCCCATTTCTGACTCTTCCTTGGATAGAGGCCCGTTGGAGGACTCTATTGAGGTCTTTCTGGTGCCTTGGGACACCCGTACTCATACTCCTATTTTTTCGGCTGAGGAGAATGAGAGCCCTGATTGTTTTCCTATATTTTCGATTAGGGCTATGAATGTCTCTATGCACAAGTGGAGACAACCTAGGAAGGGGAGGGAGAGTTGCAATTTTGTGAAGGACAATATTCGGGCATCCCCGGGGGTCAATCCTAGGGTTGTCTCTCTATCTATGAGGAGCCTTCCACCTTCTCCCAGCTCTGGTATTCCTAGGGTTGATCCTCTTCATACGAGGATCCGATCCACATCTCCTAGCTCTGGTATTCCTATTTCCCCTCGAGCTCTTAGAGACTCGGCCTAGGTCAATGTTACTAAATTATTCTCACATCATTCAATGTGAAAGGGCTATCCATCAACCCCAAAAGGTCTACAGTCAAGAGGTTTATTGACTTGCATCATGTGGACTTTGTGTTACTACAGGAAACAATGATTGGGGCTTTTAATGCGTGCGATCTCTTCCAGCGTTTGAATCTGGGTTGGAGGGTTTGTGCACTAGATACAGATGGTCTCACTAGTGGTACTTTGGTGGCTTGGAACCCCATGGTGGATGATTTGAAATCTTATTCGACCTTTGCAGGTACACTACTCACTGGACACCTGAAGGGCCTTGAAATTACAATTAATATTTTGAACATTTATGGTCCAAGTAGGGACAAAAAATCATTTTGGGATCATGCGCTGGCTTTGGGTCTTCTCCAGACTCCTAATCTGATCCTGGCAGGGGTTCTAAACTTTATTGTGTCTTCGTGTGAAGTTTGGGGTGCTGGTCGATCTGTGGATCCCCTTGTGGTGTATTTTAAAAATCTCTTTGAACAAGCGCATTTGATGGATATATCTCCTACGATTCTGGCTCCTACATGGTCTAATGGGCGATGTGGTGGAGGGGGGATCATTGGAGTGATTGGACTGCTTCCTTATGCTTGAGGGTCTTTGTGAGCATTTTGGTAAATTCAGGTCGTGGTCATTGGCTACTGGGTTGTCATATCAACGTGCGGTGTTTTTGCAACTGGACTTTGACAATTCCTACTATTTTGTCTGTTCAAATTCAATCCCACATGGCTGTCGGATGTGGATTTGAACCTGTTAGTATGAGATAAATGGGACACTTTTTCAGCTGTGGCTCCTCGTCATCTTAGTTTGATGATCAACCTTTTGTGTATTTTGGACAAATTGAATAGGGAGATTATCTGTTGGGAGCGTAATATGAAAAAGGACATGGACCGGTCTTTGGGAGAAATTGAGGCAGAAATCTAGCGTTTAACTAGGGTGATGGATGAAATTTTTTCTCCAGGGAAAGGCAGCAGGAGGTTTTCAAATTCAAATCTGCGCGACAAACCCTTCTTCTCCATAAAGAATAAACTCTTCGTCAGAAGAGTAGGGCCATGTGGATTAAGGTCGGTGATGATAACTCGAAGTACTTTCACAATTTTGCCAACAAGAGGAGGCTCACTAATGCGATTTGGGAAGCCAAAGGCGTGGATGGAAATGTTGTTTATGATAATAGATCTATACAGTTGGCGGAGAAATCACATTTTCAAGATAATTTTTTAGTCCAGGGTGACTTGTGCATTTCAAATCAACTTCATGTTATTAGGCATTTCCCTCATTTCTTCGATAAGGTGGATTGTGATCATATTGGCGGCTCTATATATGAATTTGTGGTTATTGATACCTTCAAGGGTTTTCAGAGAGATAAGAGCTCAATCCTAGACGAGTGGACTGTGGAATTCTTTATTCACTTTTTTGATCTGCTGGGAAGCAAGGTGGTAGTGTCGATGGAGGATACTTGTTGATATGGCGTAATCCTGGAGAAATTAAATTAACATATATCAATCTTATTCCTAAGGTGGAGAAGCTGTCCGGTTTTCATGACTATCGGCCCATTTCTTTATGCAACGTGACTGTATAAATTGGTGAAGAATATTATCACAGATAGAATTAAACCAGTGTTGAGCTGGGTAGTGTTTGCAGGACTATTCGGTTTCTTAACTGGGCGTCAAATTCTGGATGCGGTCGGCTTGGGGCAGGAAAGTATCCACTCGATCAAGATGAAAAGGTTGTCTTCCTTCATATTAAAGTTTGATTTGGAAAAGGTGTATGATAAGATATATTGGTCCTTCCTTCATCTTATATTGTTGTAGGTAGGACTCACTCCTGACATTTCTACTTGGATTATGTCCTGTGTCTCCACGTCTAGTTTTGTCATTCTTGTTAATGGCTCCCTGTCTCCATACTTCAAAAGTGATCGCGGGATCAGACACGGATGTCCATTATCACCCTACCTATTTATTTTAACCATTGAAGGGCTTAGTCGTATTTTTCTGAAAGCTAAGGGGGAAGGTCGTATCAAGGGTTTTAAGGTGTCAAATGGTCATTGGCTTACCCATATATTATTCGTTGATGATGTTATTATCTTTGGTGATGGTTCTATTACAGAGTGGAGTTACATTAAGGATTTGTTAAATCTCTTCTGTTTCGATTCAAGATTATCTATCAGTGTGTGTAAGTCCTCTTTTTGCTATAACTACAACGTGGAATCCCTCGTGGAATAGGTTGCTAATTTATTTGATTTCAAGGTGGCGCATATTGATGACGGCTTGAAATATCTAGGCTACTATATTAAACCTAACTGTTATAAGAAGAAGGATTGGCATTGGCTTGTGTTGAAATTTAAAAGGAAATTGGATGGTTGGACATCTCGGTGGTTATCTCTTGGGGGGGAGATTAATGCTCATCACTTTTTTTCTCCAATCGATACCATTTTTTTGGTTCTCATTGCTACATATTCTGGATGGAGTAACTAGTATTATTCAAAGATTAATTTTTAATTTTCTTTGGCGGGGAGAAAACATGGAAGTGAAGTATCATTTATTTGGGTGGGAGAGTCTTTCTAATCCTAAAGTCTTAGGTGGATGGGGGATTAAGCACTTGAGTTTGTTCAATAGATCACTATGCACCAAAATCCTATCGCAGGCGCATACTATTGATGGTATGTGGGGGAGGATTATGCAATGTAAGTATTTGAGGAGGTTCCCTGTGGCTTCATGGCTGAGATTTGGTCGGACTCAGGCTGTGAATGGATCGAGGATTTGGCATAGTTTGCTGGGTTCTTTATCGAATATTGTTTCCAACACTAGCTGGAAGGTGGGTAGAGGCAATAAGATATTTGTGGGCATCGATCCGATTGTTGGATTGGGTGAAAATTATATTCTCTCTAGATGCTTGCTTGGGTTTTTGCAAGATAGAAACATTTTTGCACTCAAGCATATTTATTCTTTGGCGAGATATTTAAGGCCCCAGTGGTTATCTTTGAGGGAACTTAGTATTTGCGGGGAGATGGCCCTGGAATGGGATAATTTTGTCTTTGGCCTGATTTATGCAGGAATTTCATTATCTGAGTATAGTGACCAGATTGTTTGGGATTTCAATAAGAATTCGGGATGTGTTACAACGAACCTAGTCTATAAATATTTTAGTGACTCTCACTTGGTTCTGCAATCTGGTTGGTTCTCTAGATTGTGGATGGGGGATATGCCTTTAAAAATAAAATGTTTTGGTTGGTTGTGCATTCAACATAAGATCTTGACCTGGGATGTGCTGCAGAAACGTGGTTTTCATGGTTTGGGATATTGTTGTTTGTGTTACAAAGCTTTGGGATTGGTGGAGCATGTGTTCAGTGAATGTACTTTCTTTCAACCGGTCTGGCTGAATTTCTATGAGCAATTGCATGTATCTATTCACTGGGATAAGTTGAGACTAGAAGAAAATATCATGTGCTAGTTAAGGGCCACCTCTTTCTCGATGTATTTTACTTTGGCCATCTTATGGGTGGTGTGGAGAGCCCGAAACTTTGTTCCTTTCCAACAAGGAAGTGTGGATCCACAGGTTTCATGTATGAAGGCTTTGGCGTGGTTGTACTCTTATGGTTCCTTTCATATCAGGGAAATGACTCGTTATATTTCCTTACCATTACTAGCAAACCTAAATACTATTGGGTTTTTTGATGGTGCGAAGCAGGGAGGTCTATGTGGGGCTGGGATGGTGATAAAGATTCTACATGATTTCTCATACAGGTTGAGGATGGGGATTGGTAGGGGTACGAATATGAAGGCTGAACTCTTAGCTTTTTCGGGATTGCTCAGATTTGCACATGAGAAATATTTTCATTATCTTTCTATCTTGGGTGATTTGAAGGTGATTGTGGATTGGGAAAATGAGTTACATCAATTGCAAAATATTGAGTTATATCATTGGCAATGTCAAATCATGAAACTTATTAGTCACTTTCGACATATTTCTTTCAGCCACATTTATCGAGAGCTTAACTCGGTGGTTGATTACCTCTCCAAGCAAGCAATTGGGATTGGAAATGGGCTCATTGATTGGGAACTCTTTCACAAAAATTCTAGGGTAGAAGTTGTTCAGTTATGTTATATGTAGATTCTCTGTGATTTTTTTTGTACCTAGTAAGGGTTGACTGTATTGTCCTTACAATTGGATGATTGTGAGGGTCTATGGCACAATTAGTAAATTTAGATAGGGAAATTATGTTGGTTTCGGTCATGGATTTTCTGGCTTTGTTTTAACTAGAAGTCTATATGGTCAATTAAGATTGTTGGTTTTGTAATTATGACTAAAATCACATTGACTAAAATTAAATTAGACTTTTCTTCTTTTGGTTTTGTACACCGTCATATATTAGGCTAGGGCCTTGTGTTTAGGTACTTTGGGTAGTTGTTTTAAATTCCCCAAACTGGAAAAAATTGAATATTAATTGGGGAAAGCCCACATATAGTAACATTCGTGGGTAATTGGAAAGACATATCTCTCTCACTCACTCTCTCTAAAGAATTAGTATACAAATTATGGGGAAATTGTGTGAAGTGGAAACTTTAACATTGACCTTTCACTTTCATTTGATGAAATTTAAGACATGTCATCACATTGCTGACAACTTACTGGACGTATTGAGATCATACACCAAATTTCTTATAAGGGTTTTGGTAACTCCACCTTTCTCAGCCACATAATATGTATTGACATTCTCAGTGACACTTCTTTACCATTTTCAACCAAACATACTCTCTTATGGGATTATGGCAAGGTATCCTTTGGAAAACAATATTTTCTCTTGATGACCCATTGGATTTTATCACTATTATGCATATTTAGGGTTGGTTAAATTAATTTCTTACCTTCACTTATGTAACCTTCCTCCATTGATTTCATCATCTTTGGTAGATGCACATATGTAAGGAACCTCTTTGAACTATTATATTGAGGCTTGTGAGTGCATCATAGCCATGTGTTCTTTTATTTCAATGTTTAAAGTTCATATTGAGACTTTAGAGTATTTTGTGAGAAATTGTGACATCATTGCTTTGAACAACCTTAAATATTTGCTTAGGATTAGTGGTGAAGCTCTCTAATTTAGTGGGTTTACCATCTAATATATATGAACTTAATGGAACCTTATCAAGATTTAATATTTCCAATATTAGTGAAGACTCTTAGAAAGGAACTGCTATAGGAGTAATACTGTTGGAGGGAAACAAAATCCCCCTCCCCTCCCTCCATTGGTTGGAAGGAATGGTATTAATTTTATGTCTATCTTGAAACTTCTAACATCGTCATAGTTAACAAATTATCTCATTCATATGATGTGACTTAGTTTTGTATGTCAAATAAATTACCCTCACACGTACCCAAGTTTGAAGGTAAACTTGGAGAAAACCGTTCAAATCATGTGGTGAGATTTCAGTTATGGTGCATTTCTAATAACATTACAAGTGATAGATTTAGGCTTAAAATTTTCCAACGCAACCTAATTGGTGTGCTAGCAGATAAGTGGTACATTTATCCTACCTAGAGGTACTTACAATACCTTTGTTTCTTTAGCTATGAGTATTTTTAAGTGAATTTCAATTACTTGTTGGGCATGATAAGGTTGGGATTGAACTCTTTACTAGAATAAAATGAATTATATCCATATAATTGATCACATTAATGAGTGAAGACATAGAGAATCTTGTGTAAGATCACCTTCGATGATAACATTTGTTAATTTGGTTCTTGAAGTATATTTTTTCTTAGATCTCCAAGTAAGTTGTCATGCAACATCTTTGATGTCAAAACCCCCAAATTTCTGAAAAATTTAAAATTTTGAAAATACAGATAATTTACATTATTGCAGTCAACTAATTGTTTTAATCAGTTATATGTTAATGATTTTGTAAACTGAATTATTTACTTGGTTATGTTTATCTTATAGCATAATTCTTTTTCAGTTTAATAACTTGCTTTTCTTTGTGACCACAACGTGGAACAGTCTTGGTGATCCGGGGCTTACTTAGCTTTGAGCTAATGCAGAAAGTTTACCTGTCCTTACAGACTTACAGGTAAGAAGATCTGATGCTGCTTGTCCAATAATCCTAAAGTATTCAGATATTTGTACGTCGCAAAAATAATAGCTCATTAAAGAATATAAATGCTTTTCGAAAACCAACTGCTTTATGAGGTAAAACCTTTAAATCGTTACTATGTTTAAAGACGCCATGGAAATGAGATTCACCTCCTTTCTTTCTAGTAGTCGTAATTTATAGTTCCTATTGTGTACTGAATCGTTTTGATGTTTATCATAGTCATCGTGTAATGTACAAGAGTTAATAAGTTTCTATACTTATTATTCCATCTTCCCAGCTTTGAAGTTCTAAGGAAATTATATCCTCATAAACTACTGTCAATTTGGCTATACTAGTGATGATGGATTAAGTTCTTCTGCCCATAATTTACTTGGAATATACTATCCAGTTAAGGTTATTAATTTTATAAAAATTTCCAATGTCAAGCTCCTTAAGCCATTAAGACTTAACATGCTTACTAGCAAACCTTACTAGTTTACTAATTAAATAATTAAAGGTAAAAATTCTAACACTAGCATGTAGGGTATATACCATAAATTGACTTTAAGAAATTCTTTTATAAACATCAACTATCATAACTTTAGATATAGTTATAGTTGGTTTAAATACTGAATGTCATGTTTGTTATAAACAAAGGGGTCATAGGTTAGACCTCACTCATGAAGTGTTTATGGTTTATCTTTAATTTATAATTCTATAATCTTGTACTTAAAGCCTCCTTCACTTACACAACATGCTAAGTTATGTAATGTTTCTACCCTTACCATTTTACAATTTAATTGGTTAAATGATCATTTGTTGAAGCAATATTCTCACCAATTAAATGTTATAAATTCCTCTTATACCATATAACAAGGCTTTACTATTATCAAGGTTATAACTGCTTGAGTAAATGTATACCATATTGTATATTGATGGGTCGTAATTTCTCCACTCTGTTGGTAAGCTTTATAGCAAAGTTTATATAGTAATGATTTGTGATTTACCTTGTATCGAGCATGCTAGGTTGACAAAGGGAACGAGGATTATGTTGGAACCTCCGATTTGCCAATAATTGGAAATGATACTCTTTGTTTCAATGCTCGTCAGGACTATGTGATTTTACCCAATGCATGCAAATAATTTGCATGGGGACGTGGCATCACCGTGGCCAAGCGTTGTATGGTTATAAGGGAAATCTCGAACCCTAGCTTGACATTCCCTCCGTCGCCTTCAGGCCTCCGGCTACTCTGCTACCATGCTCTTGTCTGCATTGTCGCTTGCATCTGTTGCCGGTAGTCTCCTTTCTTGCTGCTTCTCCTCGTAAGCTCGCCCCGAATGCTTAATAGAGAGGTGCTGTGACGAAACTATTTGTTGCTTGGGTATAGGTTAGTGATACTTTCTCCAGGGTTTCACCATTGCGGTTTGCTCAAACAAGAACCTTCGACTGTAAAAAGACTCCTTCCTCTTTGGCTTAATAGTGAGAGCCGAGGTCTTCCTTTCCTGAGTTGCTGGGGGCATAGGGTTTGCAACATATGTAATTTTTGTTGAAGAACGGTTGCGGCCCAAGCGTTTACACTTGCTTGGCCAGTTGCTTAGACCCTCGATCACCATTGGTAGATTCTGTGTTAGTAATCTCCTCTTCCCCGTGGCAGATGAAGGTTTGGCTCCTCCTCGCATTGGTAACTGCACTGCTGTTCGTGGGTGGTTATGTTTCAGTTAAGATTTGAGGTATGAAACTGCTATTAATCCCTCTTGTAATCTTTACAAAATTGTTTTATTACACATTAGTTTATTTTTAATACCAAGTATTTACATTATTGCTCCTCGCTGTTTACAGGTGCTGACCTATCCCTCTGCGTGGTTGGTGCAAGGTTGTGGCAACGACTTGCTGGTTCACGGGTAAGCTTTGGATACCCCATGGTTGTTCTTCCTTGTCCGGTCCCCTATGGGGCATTTGCTGGTTGGTCGCCGTGGCCTGTAAAACCCTTGTGGTTTATGGTTTACCTGGTTATTTGGTTCATTGTTTCTAGTGGATGTTGAAATCCTTGCTTTATGCGGGGATCTCCGGCTTAGGCCGTGACTGTAAATTTTGATTTTTGTTCAGTTACTGTGTAAATATGTAAAAATAGAAGGAAGGGCTGTTAAAGCCTTACGCTGTTAGTTTTGTTGGAAGCCGAGAGGCACTAAAAGAGCTTAACTCTTTATTTATAACTCTGTTGTATATTTTGACATAGTAGGGTTTTACCCTAACTTGGCAATATAAAAAGTATTTGCAGTTCCTTTAAATTATCTTTAATTTATAAAGCACTACTGTAATTTATTTGGTTATTATTTATAATGTATAATGGTTGGTGGAGCTCGGTGAATCGAGCATTTTATTACTCTGTTGGTTTATTTCCTGCACCTTATTGCCTTTAAAATTTTACCCTGTAGTATTATTTAAATAATACCTGCTAGGGTATCTGTACATTGTTTTTATATTAATTTACTTTATTATAATGGAATTCGTAAATATTATTATATAATTTTTAACCTTCAGAATATAAGAATTTCATGTTTTTAGTGATGTACTTATGTAACTAATAGTTACA
The DNA here is from genome assembly GCA_001517045.1 of Pseudotsuga menziesii. Lineage (NCBI taxonomy): Eukaryota > Viridiplantae > Streptophyta > Pinopsida > Pinales > Pinaceae > Pseudotsuga > Pseudotsuga menziesii. The sequence goes on along the minus strand of LPNX010363460.1, from coordinate 774,088 downwards.
TCTTTTCAAGTAAAGAATTCATATTTACTTGTTATGAAATAAGAATATTATCTTGTCTGTAAGTAATATTGCTCCTATAATTATATATGTTATCTTTTTATTTAATTTATTTGTAGGAGTATAGAGAGATAGTATTCTATTGTTTAATTCTTATGTTACCCTATTTATATTACCATAATAGTATTGATAAAATAAAAGAGTAATAAACTATCTAAGTTCTTTCCTATGAACTGTATTGTAGGGTTTGTTTTAAATTATAAAAGAAATAAGTTAGTAGATGTATAACTTGTTTAAGTTCAGTTAGATATGTTAGAATAATCCGTCAGGATTATTGTAAATAAATAATAAATAGGAATATGAATAGATAGGAAGGCGAAAAGGCTAGTAATCAACCGCCTCATTGTAATCTATAAATTAATGTTTTAGCCATGAATAGAAATCGAATCGGGAGTTATACCTAACAAGTGGTATCAGAGCAGGGCTGTCTGCCATAACTCCTGCTGCATTTCTACCCATTACTGGCATTCTGCTTGCCAGTCCATTGCCAGACTGCTCCATCAGTCTGCCAGTGGAGTCGCATGCAATGTATGCGTTACTCCATCTGCCTGAGTTTATTCTCTGCTAGAAAGAATTAGCTTACCTAACCCTAATTCTCTCAATAACGTATGGTTTGATCTCACGACTTCCTCCAAAACTGCCAGCACTTCTGAATATCTCTTGATATCTGCGTTGATATCTATTGTTCCAGTTTCTCGGCATGCTGTGTCCTCCTCAGTCCTCAAAGCTGCGAGAGCATGAAACGCTTCTACAAACCCTATTTTTTAACATACGTTTCTCTAACTTTGGTGCGCCTTCATACCAGAATTGCAATCTATCCTACCAAAATTCAAAATTCCTGTAGGTTGTAGATCATTTGTTGTGAACATGTTTTTATGAAGGTTAGGACGTGAATTTTGCTCAAAGATGAATATTGGCGTACACATTGAATAGGAGCTGAGGACTCTGCTGTGTATTGATATCAGTCTGTGTATTGATATTCTGCTGCAATTTGTTTGAAGACCGTTATACCTATTCTTGTATTGTATACCTATACCGAACCCTAATTTCTGGAACATACATTTTTGAAGACCACAGTGGGAGACTGCGTGGTATATTACCCATTTTGGAGACTGAGTGGTGCTGATGCTGTACATATCCTGCATGAAGGCTACGAATTGAGATTGTGAGTCCTATCTGAAGTTGATTGTATGGACTGCATTGAAGGCCTGTTGAAGGCTGCGTTGGAGGAATAAATACCTATCAGTACCTGTGTGAAAGCTGATGCGTTGAAGACTCTGGTATATTGCTGCGTTGGAGACTGGTGCGTGCTGCTGAAGGCTACCCCGCGAGCGCTTTTGTATGTATTATTAAATTGCTGGAGTTTGAGACTGCGCTATGCATTCTATTGTATTTACAGATGTCTGCGTGGACTGAAGTATTGAAGACTGATATTACTGCGATTATTATTGCTACGAGCTGTGTATAGAATGCATTGAAGTAGGTTTTGCAGAAAACGCCATTCTGGAGGAGATCTATGTGGCGTGAAGTCTATTTTAGATGAAACTCGTGGTTAATGTGACGCTAGGGTTGCTCGAAGATGGTAGGGTGATCAACTTGGTGATCAACTTGCTCTACATTGCCTTTCACTAGCTGGTACATAATTTTCTTGATAACCAGGGGTGGTATTGTGAGCGACTCCGTCTGATATTTGTTGATAAATAAATTAAGATTCGACTTCATATTGTCATATACAATCTTAAGCTTAAGCTCATCGTGTTTCTTCTTCATATTGCATTGCTCTTTCGTGGACATCCAGCATCCACATCGACATCCAGCAGCATCATCATCAGGAGGTTGCGTATACTTTCTTCGTTTCTGTTATTGTGTACATAGGCTCTGCTGCCTTACAGGATATGTCATTATCATAGAAAGTGTTGTCTAAA
>LPNX010363460.1:749407-769152 GCA_001517045.1 Pseudotsuga menziesii | reverse complement strand
TGGATACACTATGAGTCTTGGATCAGCAGCTGTTTCATGGAGATCACGCAAATAGTCAGTTCCAGCAGATTCAACAACCGAAGCAGAATATGTGGCTGCAACTGAAGCAACGAAAGAAATAGTATGGCTCAGGAAGATACTTGAAGATTTGCAAGAAAAAAAAGAGAACTCCACTCCATTGTTGGTCGACAATACTTCTGCAATCAAGCTGGCTAAGAATTCTAGATTCCATGATCGAACCAAACACATCAACACAAAGTATGATTTGATTCGACATCATGTAGAGGCCAAGATAGTCCATCTTCGACATTGTTCCACAAATGATCAAGTTGCAGACATCTTCACCAAAGCGCTTGGACGAGAAAAGTTTGAAAGATTCAGAAACATGCTCAGACTTACGAACACCCCTTCGGATTAAGAGGGGGATTGTTAGAATAATCCGTCAGGATTATTGTAAATAAATAATAAATAGGAATATGAATAGATAGGAAGGCAAAAAGGCTGGTAATCAACCGCCTCATTGTAATCTATAAATTAATGTTTTATCCATGAATAGAAATTGAATCGGGAGTTATACCTAACAAGATAAAATATAAAAATAAAAGGTTATTTACATTATAGCGTATTTAAAATCTTAAACCAATTAGTTTAGATTTAGAAACAAATCTAAGTTTATCTACCTCATTCATATTTTGTTTGCTGTAAAACAGTAGTTATTTATCCTATACAGGAAAGGAGTAATCTGTAGAGATGAAAAGCATTTTTATTTATCCTAACACTACTCATTTTAGCTATTAGATTCTTTCCTTTGTTTCAAAATGAAATAATAAAGTTACTGAAATGAATACTGTACAGAGAACTATTTATCTATCCAAATCTACTTCTGTTAGTAAAAAGATATAGCTTCTTTACCTTTACTAAAATCTAACATTCACAATCGAAGCCTAATTCTAACTTTACTCCATGTACATAATGCTATTTCTTCTGATAACAAAATAAAAGTAACATTCTCTTTTTCAAGCTAACATCTTATTCTATAATTTGCATCATACTTTCTTTACATAAATTCACCACATGTGCTGGAGTACGATCTGGATTACTCCAGATGAGGAAAAACACAGGTAGGATTTGTTTCTCATTCAGAATAATTTCATTACTAAACAAACTAAGATATCCTATACTCTAAGTTTTTACATCGTAACTGCAAATGCATCATTCAATCATACACAAATAATTACACAGAAATTAATAAATAACAGAACCTGTTCTTAGAGCTTGGTCGACAACAGCAATGGGAGGTCGTTCCTCCCTACCAACTCCTGGAGAGCGCTCAAACAACGACTCCTCAGGACCCCCGAGCTTGCTCTGGTCTCCCTGGCTAGAACTAGGTGCATCAAATAATCAAGTACTAGTCCTGAGAATCAATACCAGTCCTGAACTTATCAGTAATTTCTCTCAGATAGCAAGTTGTATCAGACCAAGTTATTGCAGTTTATCTCTCAAAACACCTTCCTTACAATTTTCCCTTTTCCCCAATGAATTCCTTGAAGTGCATTCCACCTGAATGATTCTTCTCCTGAAAAATATCTGAGCAGCCTCAGCTCTCTACATTGGGTACTTTTAAAAGATTGCCTAGGTCTTTTTGGGTTAGTTGTCATTAATTGATCCACCTGCTCTGATCCCACTTTCTTGGGGGATCATGACCCCAAATGTAGGGAAGTTGCCACCTGCAACATAGGAAGTGTTTGAGGATGCTGCCACTTGTCTTTTGCTCTCCACCTAGTTCCTTCCACCAGTTTGACTAGTAACACTCTTATTAACAGCTCTCCCAAGCTGTTGTCTCCACTTTTTACTTATTAAAAATAAAATATTCAGAATTACATTCGACATCTTTTGACTCTGCTGAGTCATCAGTTTCTACTTAGCATTAAATTTAACATAATGTCTTAGGAATCAAATTAAAACAATTAACATTATTTTACAAAATTGGGGTATGTGACATTTGAAATGAGTGGGATGCAATCCTTAGGGCCTAAGAACTCGATTTGGTTTATTACCAATCGATATACTTGGGTATTGTCATTGGTCCACCTCTATAATATTGGGCACATCTCACGTGGTCAATAGCTTTATAATAAAAAATCAAACAATAGCTTATGCTCCAAACTAGTTAATCCAAGTGTCCCTTTTTGGAAGTACGAATCCATACAGAGGCTTGACTATTCCTTACAACATATCAAATGTTTTACCCCAAATTTATACTATGCCCCAGGTTCTCCAGATGAATCAACCTCTTATCAAGGACACCTTCCAATGATGATCCCTTGGCTTCATAAAATGTTAACTTGGTTCAACTTCCACCCTCTCAATTTGGTTAGCTTTTGGTTGAACAAGCCCAAATGAATAACCAATAGCCTAATTAAGGAAACAAGAAGAATAATAGGAACTAAGAACAAGGGGGAAATGAAACTAATGATTGATGTTTTTCTAAAATATTTGGATTCATTAATAATATTAAAGAGGAACTTGGTGCTAATTTCTCAAGGAGTGTAGTGAGGCTCAATTAACTTTCAATGTAGATTGAAATGATTTTGTAGAGAATTAAATGGGAAAACATATTTATCAAAAGTCACCTTGATCCATGGCATATATTTTTTTTATGTTTTGATAGTGTAATGCAAATTTTCCTAATATCTGTTGTGTTTTTCCCTTCATGTGTTAATGTTATAGAAGTATATATAAGAATTTCTTAGTGAAGACAAGGGTAATTACTATTACACACCCTAAAAGAGACTTATTGAATATGGTGCGATCTTTCCTAGGGATGAAATGAGAGTTGAAGGGTCCATTAGAGTAAATAATAGACTAGGTATTATGTGTTATATCCAAAAATGGAACTTCTCTATCCGTGATGACTTTTACATGTTTCATCGCATAACGACAATTCCATGACGACACTTTATGAAAACTACTGTTTGTCACTGAAAGGAAACCTGTAGATGGAAGGGACATATATGGAGTTCTGTAACTCTGTTTAACCTTAATGTTTATACCATTGGAAAGGTATTGGACCAAGGAACAACTTTATAGAAGACATCAACTATTGAAAAATGCTTGGAAATACCTTGAAAAATGGATTTTTAACCCATTCGTGAGTTTGTAGAAGGAAACATGTGTTTTCCTCGCGACTTTGTAGAATGAAACTCATGTGTATACCATGAAGTGGTAAAAAATGTCAAAAAATGGAAATTACCAAGGCTTGGGTGGTTTTGGAACTACTCCTTCATTTATAACTGATCCATTTTTTATCCTAACTCTTCAGATAACTATATAAGAGAGGGAGATGGGTCCATGAAAGGGGACTTAGCCTTTAGCATTTTTATACTAGTGAAATTGGGACTCTAATCTTCCCTACCTTTTCCCTAGATGTTATCTCCCTTTGTTGCAGAGCTTGGAGGCTGAGATTTTTGGAGAAGAGAAACATAATATGCATATCAAAGGTTTCACGAGGTGCCTTGCATGAAGAGAAGGTATATCTTTTACTTCTTCCATTGATTGATAAAGATTTAATGCTCTTCCCTTTCCAAATATTTGTGTAATGGATATTGAATCTCTATTTATGATCACATGTCAATGTTTATCTTATTAGGGTTTCATATTATCTTGGTTATCATTTCTTTACACGTGGTCAAATTCGTTTTAGGAAGGTTGAAGTTGTTTTGCAGGTCTCTTGGATTGGAGAGCAAGAGGAGAGCTAAAGGAAATATTGGATCAACCTTCAGTTTGTGAAGTATGCATCCTTCTAGCATTGAAACCATGTTTAATTTATGCTTTCAAATATTTATATATCAGTGTTTATACCCCTAGTACGTTGGTGTCCTTGTGTTAGCCAGAAATACGCACCTCTTGTAGACAATAGCTGTTTCCCTAGATCTGAATGGTTTGGGTCTAGAAGAAAATAAAAACGTGGAATGCTAGACTCTCCCTAGATCTGTTTAAACACTTGATTTGGGCTACCAAGATTCTTCTATTAACATATGTCTTCACTATCCTTGAAGCTTTTCCCTTTGTTTACTTACACAAATAGAAGACAACAATAGAAAGTGATAGCATACAAGATATAGAAACTAGATATATGCTTGTGACCAAGGAGTCAAGAAATACATACACATGATACAACATATATGGGAAAGAGAAAACATTCTTTATTAACAATGATTGGAAATACTACAACCTTGATGAATTGTTGTTGAGAGTCCCATCCAATGGATCCTTGCCTCTAACTTCACCTTGCCTCCAATAGAATCAAGAATGATTTTGACAGAGTTTGGGTGTGCAACACAATTCTTCCTCCTTTTTCCCATGGGGGGTGAGCTAGTATTTAAAGGAATGGGAGGATAGGTATGGTTGATGATATCATGGGTGAGGTGGAGATAAGATCCTAAAACGGAGGATCTCGAGCTCCAGCTGGTCCTAAGCCATAGGGATGCCGCTATTAGCTAGAAATACACACCTCCTGCGGACAAGAGATGGTTCCCTAGATCTGAATGGTTCAGGTCCGGAACAAAACACAAACACCAAATGTTGAACTTCCCTTAGATCTGGTTAATCACTTGAATGGAATTCCATGATACTTCTCTCAAAGCTTGTCCTCGCTATCCTCGTAGAAGAACTTTTAAAAGATGGAAAACAACAAGAGAAACATGATATCATACAATATAATCAACTAGATCTATGCTTGTGACCAAGGAATAGAGCAATACAAACACATGAAACAGTAAATATGGGAAAGAAAAGACATTTTTTATTAGAAATGATTGGAGAGACTACAACCTTCATGCCTTGGTGTTGATAGTTCCTTCCAATGGATCCTTGCCTCTAACTTCACCTTTTCTCCAAAGACTCAAGAATGATTTTGACAGAGTTTGGGTATGAAACACGATTCTTCCTCCCTTTGCCCATGGGGGGTGAGCCAGTATTTAAAGGCATGGGAGGATAGGAATGGTTGAGGATCTCATGGGTGAGGTGGAGATTAGATCCTAAAAGGGAGGATCTCGAGCTCCAGCTGGTCCTAAACCATAGGGATGAGGCTCCAAGGAGGCCAGCTTCGAGAATCCTCTCGAAGCTTCTCTTTTTGCCTTGAAAATTTGAGCCCCTCTCCTCCAATGAAGAAATGGGCGGTGATAAGGGGGAACCTCTTATTGTATTGAGGGTAGGAGTGGTGGAACCACTTCTTTCTCATGTGTCAGGAGCGATGCTGCCCTAGCACCACCTTTTGTCAATGGAAGAGGAGCTTTACCATCTCAAAACAAGGGAAAATTGCAAAGGGGATATTTTTTCCTGTCATTTCTCTAGGGAAATATTTGAGGGATTGGAGAAAACAAGGGAATACCTATCTCATAACATGATGGTGATGATATTTCAGTGTAACAGAGATGCCCCCAAAAGTATGATGGCTAGACGGAAACGATAGGCATAATACTTTGAAAGAACAAGGTATAGTATCGAGGCAAAGGTCCAATGGTCGGAACTTCTTAAACATCACAAAATTTCTGCAACACATTTTGATACATGTCCCAAATGACTCACAACATGGCTGCCGACCAATACAACACAGATCCATGTGAGATACAAAAAATTCATGGCTACTAAAATACATCGTAGATCCATGCGAAGAACACTCAAATTTGGACATATCTACCAGATATACAATGTATATCTATGTCATACAGATGCAAATATGAGCACAAAAACGAACATACAAATGTGGATCCATGATAGGACTCATACAAAATACTCCATTGCAACCTGGGGAAAGCAATGAGCACTTAATATATACACAGGGTCTTCATCTCGTCTTCCACAAAGTATGATTCTATCCATGTGATTACAATGATATGAAGTCGAACATGGTAGAAACCACTTGATTACTGATCAATGATGTGAACCGTTAACAAGTGCAAGGGAGATCACCATTGATGTCAATGATTCCCAAGATACTCTAGTACAATCTCCTAACTGTGAATAGATGATCTGATGTCAAACACTTAGTTGAATCTTTCGATCAAAGGTCAATGATGTGAACCTATGTCAAAAGCGAGAAAATATGTCATTAAGGCATACAGATCTCAAGGTACTAAAAAGGTTTCTAAGACTAATTCCTGGATGATGAGCTGATGTCGACATGAATAGTCTCGTCGAAGGAGGGCCATGATAAATCCCACATTGACGACACGAAACTTGGAACAAAGTTTTGGAATTTTGAGTATGATGTAACCATAGGACTGACTCAAAAGTAACTGACTCCAAAAAATTTGTTTTGACTGCAGGTGTAAAATCTCAAAACAGTTTCCCTTTTGAACATAAAGCGACAAGACCAAAGACTTGGCAGCATTGAATTAACTAGGCAGAACACAATGCAACAACGGACAATGCAATATTTGAGAGACTCAAAGGAATGGCATGACTCATGAAAGTGGATCGACTCGGAAACAAGTTGAATACCCAATTGACTAAATGAAATGCAGACAAGTGCCATGTTCAAAGGTGACTAACAACTGCCATTATTGCAAAATGTTTTCCCTTTCCCTTAATTTCCCCATCATGATTGATTAGTGTCTCTCTTTTTTTTTACGAGTTCAAAGAGGGTAACAAACACTCATTTTAGCTCGTCCTTCAGACAAGTCCAAACTCATATGTTTTACGAACCCGAGAAAGGATGGGTTCGTTCCCAAAAAATGGTCTTTCAATGTTTAATTTAATGAGTCCAATGAAAGAAAACTCAGTGCAGTTGATGTTTAGAGAGTATGAACAAACTAAAGAAAACCCCAAAGGGTCCTTTTTCATATGATTTAGTCTCTAGGTCCCAAAAAAGTGTAAAATAATACCCAAGATAACTCTTCCTGTCATGATTGGCTGGAGTGTACCTTTTTCGTAAGTAGTTCTCCCTACTCCGAAAAAGGGGTAAAGTATCACTAGGAAGATGACTGTTCAAGTACTTTTATGAGCGTGAAGAAGACAAGCTCACTTGACAATATTTTCACATTTTAAGAGTAAAAAAAGAGCTTAAAGAATACTCTATTAACCTTTTTCATGTTTGAATCCAGAGCACCAGTTACTTCTGATCCTAATCCTTCATCGCAAGAGAATCAACCGCATGTTGATCCCTCTCCTTCTTCACCAGATATATCTTCTCCCATTTCTCCCTCTTGACCTATTGAAAGTTGTAGTACTAGTAGTTAGGTGGATAAGAAGAAGAAGAAAAAGAAGATTAAGAAGAAGAAAAACAAACAAAAAACCAAGTCTCAACCAATCACTCCTCCTAGTGCAGAGAGTGTTGATCTACACACCCCAAGATCGTGCAAGCCCAAATTCCCTTGTAGGATTTGCAAGGGTGATCACCTTCTGAAATATTGTCATGGTATGGCCCTAGTTTTAGAAGATTGGTTTAAGGTTTTCGGCAAGATATGTCATCAGCCTCTGGTCATAATGCTGATGATCCCCCCTCAACCAGTGACTCCGTGGTTAAGAGTCGGAAGGGTAAAGTCAGAAATCCTTGCTTGCTTTGTAAGGACATGTGCTTTTCTTACCTTTTTCCTCTCATGGATGAATCATCTAAGTTGTTGGAATATATTACTATTTCTCATTGATGGATTCCAACATGTTATCATAATTTGTTTCTTGAACCCCCACGCGTTGACCAAGTGGTTGATTTCGTTTCATCTGTGGTCGATCCCACTCTTCCTTCCAAGAGTGAATTCCAAGATGTCAATTTGGGTTCATCTATGGTTGATCCCACTCTTCCTTTGAAGAGTGAAGTTGAAGTGGTCAAGTCATTGTCATCTCCACCCAATCCCACTCTTTCATAAGAGAGTGTTAAGACTGAAGTAGTCGCTTTGACCAAATATTCATCTTGTTCTTCTCTTCCAGTAGAGAGTGAACTAAATCCTGTTGAAGTTTTTATGCTTTGTTCTGATTGTTCTTGACAAGAGGAAATTTTGTCTGTTTCGATAGAACACTCTCCAAGTAATGAGATTATTTCCTTTGACTGGAGTAACCTAACAGAACATCATCTTCATTCGAGTGTTCTTTTCTAGATAGTTGTGAATGTTACTGCTAGGAAGATGCTTCACACTATTGTTGACGAAGGGGCTTCTATTATTATTCTATCCTCAACTGCTTGGAAACCTTTAGGTCCACCTCAGCTTGTGCCAGCCACCGATCAGATACTGGATTTTAATCAAAGACCTACTGCACCTTTAGGGATCCTTCCTCATTTTCCTATTACATTAGGAGGGAAAACTGTCTATATTGATGTTATGGTGATCCAAGGTCCTTTAGATTTCAATATACTCCTTGGAAGTGATTATATTTACACCATGAAATCTATATTGTCCACGGTTTTTAGAGTGATGCATTTTCCCCATGATGGGAAGATTGTGACCATTGATCAACTTTCCTTTTTTACACCTGACCATCGCATTACTCCTAGTAATCAGACTACCTTGAATGTGCCTCATGTTCTTGCGATTCCTTCCCCTTCTTCGAATTAGCTTCTTCCCATCATAGGTAAAATTGGGGGCATGGCTCCAGCCTCTAGACATCATACTGGAGTTAATTCACTATATTTTTATGTATAGGGGGAAACCTACCATGTTGTGTAGGAGTATATTCCTGTGAGCATAGTTCCCATTCTATGTCAAGCTCATTAAAAAATGAAACAGATGCTTGTGAGCATAGTTCCCATTTTGTGTCAAGCACGTTAAAAAATGAAACAGATGCCTAGGAGCATAGTTCCTTTTCTCCGTGTCAATCTCATTAAAAAATGAATCAGATGTTTATGAGAAAAGTTCCCATTCTATGTCAAGCTCGTTAAAAAATGAAATGGATCTCCTCAAGCATAGTTTACCTTTTGGTTTCAAGCTTGCATCAAAATGAAACCATTCCTGAGCATAGTTCATTTTCTATTTCAAGCTCGTTAAAAAATGAAGTAGGTTTCCTTAAGCATAGTTTACCTTTTGGTTTCAAGCTTGCATAAAAATGAAACCATGTTTCAAGCATAGGACTGGAGAATAACCAAATAGGTAATCCAATAGTCAATCCAGGAAGGCTTAACGCAACCATGAGAGGAGGACCAACATCCCCATATGGAGGGAACACAAAAGACATGCTTGGTAAAGGAGTCTCTTGGTTGGTAATCATGGAAGGTGAGGCCATAACTATGTAACAAAACTATCTCTCTCTTCTTAAAAATCCTAACTATACAGACAACAGGCGTACTCAAACTAAAGAATCAAGAAAAAAATGTGAGAGGAGTGGATTAAAGGTCTGGAACCTCACTAGATTGTCAAACCATCAAAACTAGTGTGATGCCAAGACGACCAAAGGGTTAACTCAGATGGTCTCAGGATTCCTAAAAGTGTCTCCTGATATACACAAGGTACGTGGGAGCTCAAATTGGTAGCAGTGTTGTCTAATGCACAACAATCCACAAGGGGCCTTCCTATATACAATCGAGTACGTGAAGTACCTTTCTATATTCCTCAAGGGTATGTGAAAGGTCGTTCGATATACCGACGGTACGTGGAAGAACCACGCAAGCCCCAGGTTGTAGTGCAGAGAAATTAACGACAGTTCCTATGTTTTACGATGCCCGAACACGTCACTAACCTATCACACAAATTTCTAAAAATTTTAAACCTAAGATAGCTCTTAATTTTATCTTGAACGGTTAGGTGGATGCATGAGGAGAGGACATAAAAATTAAAACCATGCAGTATGATGTGCAAAATTTCACTTTCACTTTCAAAGTATTCCCTACTTAAGGAAGGGAGAGAGAGGTTCAATTCATTTGAAACATAGAATAAATCTCATACAATAAAAGACACTTGCTTATATGGTCCTTTCCTAACTGAAACAAACACAATCTTCTCTTTTGAACTAAAAAAGAAGTGAGATCTCTAATGAAAAGAAATAAAAGATTGTTAGAAATTTATACAAAAGTGTTCAATTTTTTCAACTAAAGTGAGAATTAACTAAAAGCAACATTCTACAATAACTTTTATATGGATTCTGTCACATTTTTTGAAAAAAGGAAAAACTATACAAAAATCATTTATAACAAATGAAGAAAATCTGGAATGAATATTTTCTTGTTCTATAAAAAAGACAGAAATTAGAGATCTAACAAAACCAAGGTCTATTCAAAGCCAACTATGAAACCTTAAAGACCAACATCAATCACAATTCTTGAAAGTACATATGGATTCATACACGCTCAAGGGAGGTTTTGATTTTTGATTGAGTTTTCTGTTAAAAAATGAATTGCAGAGTTCAAAAACAACTGTAACTATCTGAAGCATGGATCCAAATACTAATAACAAGCATTTAATAATTAAACACCAAACGGGGCTAAGAAGAATACTTGGCACCGCTTCTTGCACACAGGAACAGAGCGGTGGCACTGCTTACAATAGGTTCACACCAGGGCGTTTCCAGGTCCATCATCGCTTCTTGGACACAGAGAAAGGGTGGTGGCACTGTTTCTTTAACACAGAGGAAGAGTGGCGACAGCTCCATAACCACACTTATAACACAACTCAAGAGCGGTGCCCGAGATGGCGATTTGAAAAATAAAAAATCAACAGAAAAGGAAGTTACAGACTGAAAAATGAACCCAAACAATCACCAAAAAACCCAGTGAACCAAAAATATGAAGATCTAATGGCTGATAGAGGCAAATCAATCAAATTCAAAGTACATCTACAGATCTATGAATTGGAAAAGTAGATCTATAGATTTATAAATTGGAAAAGTAGATCTAGAAATTGAAAATGAAGGTGGAGGTTTCAACTTACCAATGATCCAGAATTCGAAGTTGTTCCCCTATGGAGTCGCCAATTTTGTTAGCCAGAAATACACACCTCCTACGGACAAGAGTTGGTTCCCTAGATCTGAATTATTTAGGTCTAGAACAAAACACAAACACGAAATGTTAAACTTCCCCTAGATCTAGTTAATCACTTGAATGGAATTCCATGATACTTCTCTCAAAGGTTGTCCTTGCTATCCTCGTAGAAGAACCTGTAAAAGATGGAAAAAAACAAGAGAAACATGATAGCATACAATATAATCAACTAGATCCATGCTTGTGACCAAGGAATCAAGCAATATAAACACATGAAATAGTAAATATGGGAAATAAAAGACATTTTTTATTAGAAATGATTGGAGAGACTACAACCTTCATGCCTTGGTGTTGAGATTTCCTTCAAATGGCTCCTTGCCTCAAACTTCACCTTTCCCCAAAGACTCAAGAATGTTTTTGACAAAGTTTGGGTATGAAACACAATTCTTCCTCCCTTTTCCCATGGGGGGTGAGCCAATATTTAAAGGCATGGGAGGATAGGAATGGTTGAGGATCTCATGGGTGAGGTGGATATTAGATCCTAAAAGGGAGGATCTTGAGCTCTAGCTGGTCCTAAACCATACGGATGAGGCTCCATGGAGGTCAGCTTCGAGAATCCTCTCGAAGCCGAGTCTTTTTCCTTGAAAAATCGAGCCCCGCTCCTCCAATGAAGAAAACAGGTGGTGATAAGGGGGTACCTCTTCTTGTAGTGAGGGTAGGAGTGGTTGCACCACTTCTTGCTCATGTATCGGGAATGATGTTTCCCTAGCACCACCTTTTGTCAATGGAAGAGGAGCGTTACCAGCTCAAAACAAGGAAAAATTGCAAGGGGATATTTGTTCCTGCCATTTCTCTAGGGAAACATTTGAGGGATTGAATCAAACAAGGGAATCCCTATCTCATAACATGATGGCGATGATATTTTGGTGTAACAAATACCCCATGGAGGTAAGCTTTAAGAAGCCTCTCAAAGATTCTATTTTTGGCTTGAAAACTCAAACAACGCTCCTCCAATGAAGAAAACAGGAGGTGTTAAGGGGGTAACGCTTCTTGCAGTAAGGATAGAAGTGGTGGCACTGCTCTTTGATCATGTATTAGGTGCGTTACCAACTCTTTGCTTCTTGTGTAACGCTTTTTTTTCAATGGGGAAAGAGCGTTACTAGCTCAAACCAAGGAAAAACTGTAAGGGGATATTTTTTTCCTGTCGTTTCTCTAGGGAAAACTTTGAGGGATTGGAGTAGACAATGGAATACCTATCTCATAACATGATGGTGATGAGATTTTGGTGTAACAGAGATTCCCCCCAAATTATGATGGCTAGAGGGAAACGATAGGCATAATAATTTGATAGAAGAAGGTATATTATTGAGGAAAAGGTCCAATGGTCGAAACTTCTCATGCATCACAAAATTTCTGGAACATATTTTGATACATGTCCCAAATGACTCACAACATGGCTGCTGACCAATACAACACAGATCCATGTGAGATACAAAAAAAGTCATGGCTACTAAAATACAACATAGATCCATGCGAAGAAGACTCAAATTTGGACATAGTTATCAGACATACAATGTAGATCTATGTCATACAGATGCAAATATGAGCACAACCATGAACATACAAATGTGGATCCATGCTAGGACTCATACAAAATACTCCATCACAACTCGGGAAAGCAATGAGTGCTTTAACATATACCCAGGGTCTTCGTCTCGTCTTCCACAAAGTATGAATCTATCCATGTGACTACAATGTAATTATGAAGTCGAACATGGTAGAAACCACTTGATTACTAGTCAATGATGAGAACCGTTAACAAGAGTGAGGGAGATCACCATTGATGTCAATAATTGCCAAGGTACCCTAGTACAATCTCTTGAGTGTGAATAGATGATCTGGTGTCGAACACTCAGTCGAATCTTTCGATCAAAGGTCAATTATGTGAATGTATGTCAAGAGCGAGAGAATCTTACATTGATGCATACAGATCTCAAGGTACTAAAATTGTTTCTAAGACTAATTCCTAGATGATGAGCTGATGTCGACAAGAATAGTCTCGTCGAAGGAGGGCCATGATGAATCCCATATCGATGACATGAAACTCGAAATAAAGTTCTGGAATTTGAGCATGATGTAACCATATGACTGACTCAAAAGTAACTGACACAAAAAGTTGTTTTTGACTGCAGGTGTAAAATATCAATATGAATTCCCTTTGAACATCGGGCAGCATGACCGAAGAGTTGGAAGCATTGACTTAACGAGGTGGAACACAATGCGACAATGGACAATGCATTCTTTGAAAGGATCGAAGGAGTGACATGACTCATGAAAGTGGATCGACTTGGACATAAGCTGAATACCCAATTGATTGAATGAAATGCAGACAAGTGCCATGTTCAAAGGTGACTAATAACTTCCATTTATTGCAAATGAAATGTATTTCCCTTCCCTTAATTTCCCCATCATGATTGATGAGTGCCTTGTTTCCTTTTTACGAGTTCAAAGAGGGTAACAAACACTTGATATAGCTCATCCTTCAGACGAGTCCAATATCATATGTTTTTCGAACCTAAGAAGGGATGGGTTCGTTCCCAAAAGAGGGTCTTTCAATGTTTAATTTAACGAGTCCAATGAAAGAAAACTCAGTGTAGTTCATGTTTAGAGAGTCTGAACAAACTAAAGAAGACTCCGAAAGGGTCTTTTTTCGTATGATTTAGTCCCTAGGGCCTGAAAAGTATAAAATAATACCTTAGATAACTCTTCCAGTCATGATTGGCTGGAGTGTACCTTTTTCGTAAGCAGTTCCCCCTAGTCTGAAAAAAGGGTAAACTATCACTAGGAGGAGGACTCTTCATGTCCTTTTACGAGCGTGAAGAAGACAAGTTCACTCAAAAATCTTTTCACATTTTAAGAGTTTGAAAAGAGCTTAAAGAAGACTCCATTAACCTTTTTCATTTTTGAATCTAGAGCACAAAAAAGTAATAAACCAAGCTCAAACCACTTTTCATGTTTTAACTAGAACATGAAAAATGACAAGTAGTCTCAACACCATCTTACTGTTTTTAACGAGCTCAAAGATCAGTTGGAATAATTCTCAGAGTATTTGATTCATTTTTTAATGAGCTTGAAACATAATAAGAACTATGCTCAAAATGACCTGTTTCATTTTTACACAAGCTTGAAACATAAAATAACTATGCTTAAAACATGGTTTCATTTTTATGCAATCTTGAAACCAAAAGGTAAAATTTGCTTGAGGAGTGGTTTTATTTTTTAATGAGCTTGAAACCATAAATAAACGTTGCTCAAGGCCAATTTTTATTTTCTAATGAGCTTAAAACTAGAAATAAACTATGCTCAAAACATGCTCAGGTGTAACAAAAGAAAGATGATCAATGGTCACAATCTTCCCATCATGGGGAAAATGCATAAATCTCAAGACTGTGGACACTATAGCTTTCATGATGTAAACATAATCACGTCCAAGGAGCATATTGAAATATAAAGGACCTTGGACCACCATAGCATCAATACAGACAATTTTCCCTCCTAATGTAATAGGAAAATGAGGAAGGATCCCTAAAGTTGCAGTAGGTCTTCGATTAAAATCCAGCATCTGATCGGTGGCTGTCAAAAGTTGAGGAGAACCTAAATCTTGCCAAGCAGTTGATGATATATTGCTAATAGAATCCCCTTCATCAACAATAGTGCGAAGCATCCACCTAGCAGTAACATGCACAACTATATGGAAAGGAACACTCGAATGAAGACGATACTCTGTTAGGTTACTCCAGTGAAAGGAAATAACCTCATTACTTGGAGAGGATTATGTTGAAACAGAAAAAATTTCCTCTTGTCGAGAACAATAAGAATGAAGCATAAAAACTTCAACATGTTTTAGTTCACTCTCTACTGGAAGAGTGGGATTGGGTGGAGATGATGTTGACTCGACCACTTTAGTTTCACTCTCCAAAGGAAGATTGGGATCAACCATAGATGAAACTAGATCGACCACTTCAACTTTACTCTTCAATGGAAGAGTGGGATCGACCAAAGATGAAACCGAATCAACCACTTGGTCAATGAGTGGGGTTTCAAGAGACAACTTATGATAACCTTCTGGAAGTGATTGACGAGGAACAATAATATCTTCCAACCACTTAGAAGTTTCATCCATGAAAGGACAAAGGTAAGTAAAGTGCATGTCCTTACATATCAAGCAAGGATTTCCGACTTTACCCTTCCGACTCTTAATCACAGAGTCATTGGTTGAGGGAGGATCATCAGTATGATGACCAGAGGCTGATGACATCGGTTTCTGGGAAACCTTTGACCACTCTTAGAAAAACAGGAATAGACCATGACAATATTTTAGAAGGTGATAACCCTTGCAAAGCCTACAAGGGAATTTGGGCTTACACGGTCTTTGGGTGTACAGATCAACACTCCCAACACTCAAAGGAGTAATTGGTTGAGACTTGGTTTTTTGTTTGTTTTTCTTCTTCTTAATCTTCCTTTTCTTCTTCTTCTTATCCACATGAATGCTAGTACTACAAATTTGAACAGGAGAAGAGGGAAAAACAAGAAAAGACACATTTGGTGAAGAAGGAGAGGGATCAACATGAGGTTGATGCTCTTGCGATGGAGGATTAGGATCAACAACAACTGGTGTACATGGGATAACTAGACTAGAGAATAACCAAACAGATAATCCAATAGTCAATCCAAGAAGGCTTAACGTAGCCATGAGAGGAGGACCAACATCCCCATATGGAGGGAAAACAAAAGATGTGCTTGGTAAAGGATTTTCTTGGTTGGTAGTCCTGGAAGGCGAATCCATAACTATGTAACAAAAATATATCTCTCTTCTAAGAAAATCCTAACTGTATAGACAACAAGCGCTAATCAAACTAAATATGCAAGAAAAATATGTGAGAGGAGTGGATCAAAGGTCTGGAGCCTCACAGGATTGTCAAATCACCACAACATGCTATATACCGCAGGGTCCAATAGCAAAGCACAATGAGGAGGATCAACCGTCCCTCACCTGAATACCTGACTACCTGGATGACATGTGCATATTAATTTTCCCGAGTGCTTTTCTTGGTGGATTGTAATGATAGGATGGCCAAAGGGCTGTACTCGGATGGTCTCAGGATTCCTAAAGGTGTCTCCTGATATACGCAAGGTACGTGGGAGCTCCAATTCATAGTAGTGTTGTCTAATGCATAACTGTTCGAAAGGGGGCCTTACGATATACAACTGAGTATGTGAAGTAGCTTTCGATATACCTCAAGGGTACGTGAAAGGTCATTCGATATAGCAACGATATGTGGAAGAACCAAACGATCCCTAGGATGTAATGCAGGCAATAAATGATAGCTCATACATTTAAAGATGTTGAAACACGTCTCTAACCTATCACACAAATTGCTAAATATTTTAACCTAAGTCTAATGCTTGATTTTATCTTCAACAGTTAGGTGGATGCATGAGGTGAGGACACAAAAGTAAAACCATGCAGTATGATTGTGCAAAATTTTCACTTTCACTTTAAAGGTATGCCCTACTTAAGGATGGGAGAGAGAGATTCAATTTCTTTGAAACATAGAATAAATCCCATACAACAATAAAACAAATTGCTTATATGGTTCGTTCCTAAGTGAAACAAACAAATCTTCTTTTTTGAACTAAAAAAGAAGTGAGATCTCTAATAAGAAGCAAGAAAAGTAATTACAATTTTTTATACAAAAGTGTTCATATTTTTTCAACTAAAGCAAGAATGAACTAATAGCAACATTCTACCATAACTTTCGTATGGATTTCACAATTTTTGAAAAAGGGAAAAAACATACAAAAATCATGTATAACATATTGAGAAAAACTTAAACGAATCTTTTCTTGTTCTGTTAAAGAAGATAAAAATCAGAGATCTAACAAAACCAAGTTTTTATTCAAAGCCAACTATGAAGCTTTAAATACCAACATCAATCACAATTCTTGAAAATATGTATGAATTCGTACACACTCTGAAGGGGGGTCCGAGGGGCCGTTTATTTATTTATTTTTGATTGAGTTTTCTATTCAAAAATTATTTGCAGAGTTCAAACAACAACTGTAACTATCTGAAGCATGCATCTCAAATACCACAACAAGCATTTAAGAATCAAACACCAAAAAGGGCTATGAAGAATACAGGCATCGCTTCTACAGGTGTTGAACATGGCGTTACCAGCTTGAGCACCACTTCTTGTACACAAAGATAGAGTGGTGGAACCACTTCTACAGGTTCACACCTTAGTGTTACCAACTCCAGCGCCACTTCTTTCACACAGAAACAGAGCAGTGGTACTGTAATATTCTAACAGGGAAGAGGCGGTGATAGCTCCAGAACTGCACTTTTAAAACAACCCAGGAGCGGTGCCCGAGATGGTGATTTGAAAAATAAAAAAGAAACATAAAAGTAAGTTACAGTCCAAAAAAATGAACCTAGAAAATCACCAGAAAACCAGTGAACCAAAAATATGAAGATCCAAATGCTGATAGAGGCAAATCAATCAAATTCAAAGCAGATCTATAGATCTATCAATTGAAAAAGTAGATCTTCAAATTCAAAATGAAGGTGGAGGTTTCAACTTACCAAAGGTTTAGAATTCGAAGTAGTGCCCAGTGGAGTCGCCACTTTTTTTAGCCGGAAATACACACCTCCTGTGGACATGAGTTGTTTCCCTAGATCTGAATGGTTCAGGTCTAGAACAAAACAAAACCACGGAATGCTAGACTCTCCCTAGATCTGTTTAAACACTTGAATGGGATGCCATGCTTTATCTATTAACAGATGTCTTCACTATCCTTGAAGCTTTTCCCTCTGTTTACCTGCAAAAATAGAAGACAACAATAGAAAGTGATAGCATACAAGATATAGAAACTAGATCTATGCTTGTGACCAAGGAGTCAAGCAATATATAAACATGATACAACATATATGGGAAAGAGAAAACATTCTTTATTAACAACAATTGGAAATAATACAAACTTGATGCCTTGGTGTTGAGAGTCCCATCCAATGGATCCTTGCCTCTAACTTAACCTTGCCTCTAATAGACTCAAGAATGATTTTGATAGAATTTGGGTGTGCAACACAATCCTTCCTCCTTTTTCCCATGGAGGGTGAGCCAGTATTTAAAGGCATGGGAGGATAGGTATGGTTGAGTATCTCATGGGTGAGGTGGATATAAGATTTTAAAAGCCAGTATCTAGAGCTCCATCTGGTCCTAAACCATATTGATGAGGCTCCACGGAGGTAAGCTTCGAGAAGCCTCTCAAAGCTTCTCTTTTTGCCTTGAAAACTTGAGCACCACTCCTCCAATGAAGCAAAACAATAGTGTTAAGGGGGAAACTCTTCTTGCAGTAATGCTCGAAGTGGTGGCACCACTCTTTGCTCATGTATCAGGAGTGTTACCAACTCTTTGCTTCTTGGGTAACGCTTTTTTTCAATGGGGAAAGAGCGTTACCAACTCAAACTAAGGAAAAATTGTAAGGGGATATTTTTTCCTGTCATTTCTCTAGGGAAAAATTTGAGGGACTGGAGAATACAAGGGAATACCGATCTGATAACATGATGGTGATGAGATTTCGGTGTAACACCTTGACCCCAAGCATATGAATACTTTCCTTAACAATAGAATTGGCGACTCCACTAGGGAATCTTTGTCTATTTTTTGGGTCTCCTTGTCTTTTGTTTCTAGTATAATTGAGGTTATAAGTCCTTGTTACAGGTGAAGAGTCACTTATGTCTTTATGAACACCTTCCTTTCCTTTTTAGGGTTTTTTTTTACCTTTTTTGGGCCTTCTACCACCCAAACGCGATTGTTAAACTGCACAATAGTGTGTCCTTGATGTACACACAGATTTCCTTTGGTGTACGTGTGTGTCACACATGCCTTCTCCTTAAGAAACTCACGTGTGCCCTGTTTCATTGTTTTTTCACCTTTTTGGGCTTGTTTGTGTTCAGGTACGCATGGTACTCCCAAAATACCGAACACCTTAAGAAACCACTTCACACAAATAAATCACAGATCAACACACCGATGTTTTTCACGTGGTTAAAACCCTCAAGAGGAAACCAGTCCAAGAACCTAGCCAAATAGATACTTGGATCAATTTATTATGCCAAAGAAAGAAAGTTACATGAGCTTCTCATAATCGATCAACTAGCCAAGGACCCTCTATGATCTTTAAATAGAGATCATAGACCAATTGGGTGTTAAGCCACAGATCAATGGTAGGTATGATCTAAGAGAAGTTGAACCGTCGGATCACTCTATGTCTAGAAGATATCGTGACCGTCGGATTAAAATATTTACAAATGCATACTAATGCATACCAAAGAAACACACTTTTACCTAACAGATATATTACACAAGTTGATCTTAACTAACTCCCAAGTGTCTAAATATCCTAACATCCCCCCTTAAGAACAACTTGGGATAGGATTGAAGGATTTACAAAAGTGACACTATTAGGAGAAGGAAAGAGGCATTAGAGCCTATCCCCCCTTAAGGACACATTCCTGAACCCCTAACATAGACCGTAGTTTAGAAAACTTCTCTTTTGTAAGAGACTTGGTGAAGATGTCTGCAACTTGATCATCTGTAGGGCAATAGAGCACTTCAATAACACAATCATGAACAAGGTGTCTGATGAAGTGCATGTGTAGCTCTATGTGTTTGCTGCGCTGATGTAGAACTGGATCTTTGGCAAGTTTGATGGCACTTTGATTGTCGCACAAAAGTGGAGTAGGTTGCTACTGCTCGAATCCAAACTATGAAAT
>LPNX010363460.1:688380-746953 GCA_001517045.1 Pseudotsuga menziesii | reverse complement strand
GCTCAAGTTATCACTATGAGCAACAAAAACTGAAGGAAAAGGTGATGACCCAAAGTTGTTAAATTTGTACAACCTGGTAATATCATCAACAGTTCCATTAGCAAGGAAATTTTGAGGATTTTTAAAATCCTTGATTACAACTTGGTGAGGTGTAAACATCACAGTTTTACCTTCACCTGAATGAGTAAATTGATAGATTGATAACAAATTGCAGGAAATTTTTGGAACACATAGTACATCACTGAAATGACCATTTTCTATTGGAACTGTTCCAGATCCTACAACACTTAGAGATCTATCATCACCAACAAATATTTGTTTGGTGTTACATTCATGCATAGTAGAAAAGATGACTTTATCCTTAGGCATATGATAAGATGCTCCAGAATCAATGAGCCATTCAATTGAAGTAGAAGGAGAAGATGCAATATAAGAGTAACTAGAAGCACAAAGTGCATGTTCATGAGAGGTAGATTCTGAAGACGAATCTAGTCTGATGTGGTGCTTCTTCATTGCTACTTCCAAGGCTGCCATCTTCTTAAAACACTTAGATTCATCATGATTATATTTCCCACAAAAATTGCAATGACGCTCGGTCTTTTCCTTTTTGCTTGGATCCTTTGTCATTTTTTAAAGAAGGAGCTAACTAAGAGGGTTTGTGACCCTTGTTGTTTGGCTTATTATTGCAAAAATTCTATTTTTTGGGAGGCTTGGACTTTTGTTTTTGTTGGGACAATAAGGCTTTCCCATATGTATTTGCATTGTTAATTATTCCAATATGAATAAGCTTATATGGCTCTCTAATTAAGGAATCACAAAAGGATTCAAGACTAGGCTCTTGATAGCTAGCTACAGTCAAGGATTCTTTCATGGAGTAGAATGTAGATACAAAAACAGAATATGCAGGTCCAAGATTGGAAAGAATATGATAAATACATTGTTTGTCTTCTTTCTTAATCTTGCATTCTACACATAAGAGTCTAAGAGTTTTATACTTAAATAAATAGTCTTGAATGCATGAAAAATCATTTGGATTCAAGGAAATCAACTCATTCTCAAGTTGATGACCCCTAATTTCATTGTGTTTACCAAACACAGATTCCAACTTTTCCCAAGCGAGATCAGGTTCATCAATTCCAGATATGTGGAATCGCAAATTAGTAAAGATTGACATCCCAATCAATCCACGAGCTTCATCACATCTATTTTTTCATTTAATTTTTTTATCATCATCAGTGGGTTCTGTTTCTTTCCCTGAGGTTATCTTGAAAAGTCCCCTACTTCATAGAACATCCTCCATACGAGATTTTCATGAGAAATAGTTAGAACTTGTAAGTATAATATCACAAGGGGCAGCCATACTTTAAATTAATTGCTGAAAGAATAGAAACTAGCTATCTGGATGCAAATAGCTCGAAAAAATATGCGGTTTTAAAAAAAATGGCACTGAAAACTGATTCTGGATGATGAAGTTATGCTTGATCAAAGAAAATGTTGAAGATGTCCTCAATAGTGACATGACATATATTAACTTGACCAATAAAAAAAAGACCCCCCCTCTTCCCAAGATTAACCTTTGACAATCACTTTACAATAAAGTTGCTTTGAAGTGAATCACTTTTATAGAATAAGTGAGGTTCACTTTTACAATAATGTTACTTTTAAATAGTGCGACAATAAATTAAAAGACTTAAGTGACTCACTTTTTATTTTATTTTATTTATGTGAGATGCACTTTTACAATAAAGTAACTTGAAAATAGAAATTGCATGCATTAAAAAGTAACTTAATAAGATTTGAACTCAAGACCTATTAAGGAATAAAACAACTTTGGACCAAGTGAGTTAAGTTTAAAATGTACATAAAAGAATGGAAAGAGGAAGGGATTTTTTTTTCTCGTTCTCTGTGCTTGCTTTCTTTTCCTACAAATCGCAAAAAAAACGAAAAACAAAAAACAAAAAAACTTTTTCCACACAATGGGGTTAGATCTTGGTTAGCTTATCCAGAAAGTCTACGTTTTCAAGTTTTCTCACTGTTTCTGATTTGCCGTGATCGCACAAGGTGTACGGCAAAGAGCATACGTAGTCGAGAAGACAAGAAAAAAAAAACTTTCCCTCACTCTTTCTGATTCGCTACGATCGCGCAAGGTGCACGACAAAGAGCATACGCAACAAGGAAAGGCAATAGTCCGAGACTAAAACAAAAAATATCTAATAATAAAACTGATAAAATATAAGAGATTTAAAAAAAACAAATCCGTCACTGTAACATTATACCTTCAAATTTGTCGAAATGGGTGTTTTTGGAACAAACGGAAATGGTTTTCAATGAAACGAAAACTATTTACTAATGGAAACGGCACGCTGGACGCAATGGAACAGCTCCCATAGGCCACAAATGCACAAAAAATCCATAACCAGGAACCCTTTCAAAGTTTCAGCAACACTGGTTCCAGATCTTGATCAAAACTGAAAGTGGCTCTTCATAAACGCTCTGATACCATGTTCGGGTACACAAGGTACTCCCAAAAGAATGAACACCTTGAGCAACTACTTCACACAAATAGATCACAGATCAACACATCGATGTTTGTCACGTGGTTAAAACCCTCGAGAGGGAAATAGTCCACGACCCCAGCCAAATAGCTACTTGGAGCAATTTATTATGTAAAAGAAAGAAAGTTACATGAGATTCTCATAATCGATCAACTAGCCAAGTACCCTCTATTCTCTTTAAATAGAGATCATAGAAAAATCGGGTGTTAAGCCACAAATCAATGGTAGGTATGATCTAAGAGAAGTTGAACCGTCGGATCACTCTATGTCTAGAACATATCGTGACCATCGAATTAGAATATTTACAAATGCATACTAAAGAAACACACTTTTACCTAACGTATATATTACACAAGTTGATCTTAACTAACTCCTAAGTGTCTAAATATCCTAACCGTTTGGGGTGGTCCAGTGTTGTTTATTAGGTACTCCTAAGTCCTTTTCCTGTGTAAGACCCCTAGGAATTGGTGTCCTCCCTTGAATGTACTCTTGACTTGGTTTGTAAGATTCTTTTGAAGCCTTTGGGATTGTCCATTTATCTTTCCCCCACCTCCTTCCTTGGCATGACCTTGTTGTGCAAGGTGTTGATCAACCTCTATTAGTGGGTAAAGACTGAACTTAGGAGCATTTTGATCTCTGTTTATTTCAGTCTTGTTGGTTAACTTATTCATGAAAAAGTTAATTTCTTGTTTCCTTATGCAAGTCTCCCTCCTAAGAGAGGTCTAATTTGAATTTAGGGAAGCCCAGGGTCTGTATGGTGGTTATAGAACATAAATCCTTTTGCTTTGTTTACATTATCTTCATGCACTAGTTTGTAGGTTGTTTTTCTTTGTCATTTATAAAGAAAAAGTAAAAAAGAACAAGTATTTTCTTTATATGCATTTAGGATAGGGTTTAGTATTAGGTACATTGCATACCTTTGTCTTCTGAAAATACAAAAAGAATTCTTTCTTTCGTGGCATCCATTTTTCAGTTTTGAAAAGAAAAAGAGAAGTATAAGTTTTCATTTTGAATCTCTTTCAATTTAGTCATCTTGTTTCTTCTTTCAAGTCAAAATACCATTGGTCTCATTATCGCTACCTTTGAGTAATCAACAACCCTTAAAAAGAACGCTAATATTTAAAATATATTAGTAAGATTTTATTTCTAGGGACGACACAAACTAGTCTAGGCTAGTGTTTTGGGTTAGGGATATCTTTAGCTACCAAAAAATTTAAACTGGCAAACATAGTGGCCTTTCATTCATGAAATTCAATCTCATAAAGAGCTCCTCTAACACAGGAGTCAAGCACGAGCTCGTGCGATAACGAGTTGTGGAGATACCCCTCCTATACTTGGTTGAGCATACACCAGAGCTGTTGCGCATTTGGAGGCTCACTCAATACATACTTCTGGCCCTATGTGGTGCCTGGTACTATTTGATTTTCAGGCTTAGTTACCCTTCCCATGTGCATCTCCTAGACTAACAACTGTTCTGTCAGACTTTCTTTGTGATTTTGGTAGCCTTAGCATCTTGACCTCTAGGACTGTACACGGGTGACAGTGGAAGGATATTTCCACTATACCCAGGGCTGGCATGGGAGGAAACCCCATGCAACTCTTTGGAAAAGAAGTTGATGATTCAAATGATTTCCTTGAAGTGATTGTATCAGGACCCCAGGTAACTATCCTTCTCTGTTCACTGGCTAGTTGTGGGTCCTGATCATCCAAGACTCCCCTTTCGAAGGTATCCTTATGTGCCTGGTCTGGATACTTAGGAGTTTCTTGTAGTGGTGTGCTCTATGTGATGTTGGTTTCCAGTCGATCTCAGACTTTATCTTCTTGTTGAGTAAGAAACTATGTCTAGTAACCCTACAGACACCAACCAAGAGACCCCCATGCAAGGGGATTCTTGTGATTTTCCTTTTATTGTGAATGTTGGTGTTCCTTTGATGGCCACTTTGAATCTACCTGGATTCACCCTTGGGATACTGGTTTGGTGGTTTTCCATTTCGACTGTCCTGAATGCTCCTGATGCTTCTCAAACAAGCACTTTATATTAAGGGCATCAAAACAATGTCTCCCCTTCACCAGTAGCAACCTATCCTCGTCCTTCTACTTCACGCAGTGAAAGTTTTGATACTAGTAACTTGCAGTCTAGGAGGAGTAAAAGGAGGAAGAATAGGAAGAATACACGAAAGAAAGGGGGAAGTTACCCAGCCTCTGTGGGTCATGATGGGGGCACCTATCCAACCTATGCAAGTCAAGTTGGAACTAACCATCCATCATCTAGAAGTCATGATGGGGGCACACACTCAACCTATGCAAGTCATGTTAATCATAACCACCCAGCCTCTAGAGGTCATGCTAGGGGAAAAAATCAGCCAATGCAAGTCATGTTGACACCGTTGAGAAAACTAACTATTCAAAATGCAAGCCTAAGTTCCCTTGTAATTTTTTCAAGGGATATCATCTTACTCATCAGTTCCCTATTATTGCAAAGGTACAAAAAGTGTGGTACGAGTCTCAAGGATCATCCTGCTCCTAAACAACCTGTAGTTTCTTAACAACCTATTCAACCTTCGATTGATCAAGTGGTTGAACCAATGCAATATTTGGTTTATCCCACTCTTCCTTTAGAGAGTGACCTTTATCAAGTGATTGAATTGATGCGATCTTTGGTCAATCCCACTCTTCCTTCAGAGAGTGACCTTCATCAATTGGTTGAATTGATGCCATCTTCGATCAATCCCACTCTTTCTTTGGAGAGTGAGTTGCCTTCTAGTCATGTTTTCTTCACTACCAGTTCAGAAATTTCTCGACAAGGGGGCACTGAATTCTCTTTGAATAAACCCCCGCCAAGCCCTCATATTGATTCCTTTAATTGGGATAGCCTATTTGATTCATGCCTTCCTTATGATGAACCTTTTTAAATAAAGGTCCAAATTGAACACTACACGATTTCTCGTTGTATTGTAGATGAACGAACCTTTGTTATTATTTTATTCGTGCGTTCTTGGAGAGGTATGGGGTCTCCCAACCTTACGCAATTGATAGTCAGTTACTGGATTTTGATAGAAGAACTAGTTAAAATTTGGGAGTTCTTACTCAAACACCTGTTACTTTGGGTGGGAATACTGTCTTAGTTGATGTTATGGTAAAAGAGGAACCCTTGGACTTCAATATTCTCCTCAGGAGTGATTATGTTTATGCTATGCAAGTTGTGGTTTCCATGCTGTTTCATGTGACATAATTTCCTCATAACGAAAGCATTGTCACTGTCAATCAACTCGCTTTTGTTGATCCCTCGTCTTACCCAACTGTAGATCAAGTATTTCCTTTTTTAATTCCCAGTGTTTCGATAGACACTACCCCACCACGGGTGAATTATGTGGCCTCATACTCCCCGTGTCCAATTACTACTGAGAAGAAGCCTCTGGGTTCATGCTTACCTTCTTGGTCCCAGTAGTTGACCAGGTGATCTATCCAATGGGGAATTTGGATCCTTCTCTCCACCCTATTGATCAAATTGAATGTTTAGATATGTGCCTTATCTGGGATGGTCTACTTCCTTCGGTTGAAGTCTTCCTAGAGTCTATGATACAGTCTAACCTTCTTATGGATGTTGACTCAGTTGTGATAAAGTGCAACACTGACTTTCTCAGTAAGTCTGATCCTTATGTTTATCAATATTCTTATGTTGGCATTGTTGAGTCTTTGGACTCTCCCTTCGAGCAACAAGTTAGTGATTCTGATGAGTTTGACCCTTCTTGTAGAATTTTCGACTCCTGTGATGTTGAGTATGTCCCTATAGACCCTATAAGCTATGTTGAATTTAGATTTGCTATTGAGGTTGATATTACTGATTATAAATACTCATGCCTTCACACTATAGATTCTTCCTTGGTTAACTCTACCTTGACTATGCCTCTTGTTGAAGAAAGCGGAGTCTTGAATGTTTCTACCAAAGTGACCTACATCAGATCTCTTCTTCTGAATATGGTCTTGATACTATTGTTTCTTGGAGACACGATTCTTAGTTGGATTCACAATTGTTTACTGGCCTTGCTTTTTTGTTTAGGATGTAACTGCATTTGCATGTATTCTGCTCGCATTGATGAGCCCAATGTCAGCTACCATGCTTTTATCTCGTTGTATAATCCCTCATCTCTGCTCTAATCATCGCTCAGATTTGTACCATCCCACCGTTGCAACTTGACAACTTTTACCTAGAGGAGACACCCCCTGAGTGTCCTTATCTTGCTTGTGTTCCTTGAAATATACTTAGGTCTGTTTCGTGCACTTAAAACTAGTTTTTCACACCTCTGAGATTCGTCCCCTTACGTTTAGAGCATTCTTCCTACTTTCCTTCGAGCTCATTAAAAATAATAAGGAAGCCATGAGTTGAATTTTCTGGGCTCGTTAATACTTTACGGGAAATGTGTGGAGTTACCTTTAAGCTTTGGTCTGACTCCTTAAACATGACTAGATTTTTGAGTTAACTTGTCTCTTCAAACTCGTTAAAGGATGTGCAGGAACATTCATATTGGTATAAGTTTAACCCTTTTACAGACCATGTGGAGGACTTACGAAAAAGAATACTCTAGTCCAGGGTATTTTTTAAGGATTCTAATATTATACTTAAGTATAGTATTCTAGGTGATTGCTTTGGATTGAAAAAAACAAGTTTATAGATAGGTAGGTGAATATTAAATATAAAACATAAAATTAACAATGAAATGTGTAAATTTTGACGAATATTATGATAAAAAAAACATATTTTATGTCAATATAGGCGGCATTAAACACTAAAAATGACCAAATAGCGAATTTATTTTTTGAAAAAACCCCAAAAATAGCCAATTGGAGAAATTTCGCCCCTAATAATTACCCTGCGAGTCTAGTCCCCTTTGACTAGAAGAGTATTTCCAGGTATAGGTTTATCTCTTTTTTTGGGCCTAGGAGACTAAATTCATGAAAAAAGATCCTGCTAGAGGTTACTTTTCTCTTTTTCATGCTCTGTTTTAAACTATGAAAAAGATTTCAAGCGTTCTTTATATCATTGTCATGCTTTGTAAAAATTTAGGACAAAAGCGTCAAGTGATCTTTCTTTCATTCACACTCATTAAAATAAAGCGGTCTGCTTGTTTTTGAAGGAGCGTTGGTATGGTGATAGTTTAACCCTTTTTCGGACCTTGCCGACTCTCTAGAAAAAATGCATATCTTACTTCCCCTAAGATAAGAGAGTTCTCCTCTATATTGTTTTATACTTTTTGGACTTTGGAGACTAACCTAACAAAAAAGTGCCCCCGTAGAGTCTTCTTTGAAATTTTCATACTCTCAAAACTGTCAAAACACCACCGAGCATCCACTATTTTGGGCTCGTAAAATCCATGTATCAGTACTTTATCAAGCATTCTTCTATCTATTTTTTGAGCTTTCCAACAATGAAGAAGGTCCCAAGTTTTGATTTCTTAGACTTGTTAAACCTTTACAATAAAGGAGGAAATGGAAGTTCATTCATAAGTAATTTTTATCATGGAATCACGTCCTGTCTCCTTAAACAAAGCACCAGTTTTGAGTTTATCAAACACTTGGGTTCTAGTTTTTGGCCTTAGGATTAAGCTTGATCTTAGAGTTCTTACTTTTCTGGTTGGTTCCTTTTCCAATTATATGGAGAATCTGTGAATGTCTCCTACATTGCAGATTTGTATCGTTGGTCCCTTTGTGTCAAAAAGTTTCCTAAGTCACTATTGTGTTGTGTTCATTGTTCAAGGATAAAAACTTTGTCATCCATTCTGCAATTTTCTTAACCTTTTGTGGTGGCCATTCCTTGGTATCAGTTCATTACATCTAGTCTTCAGTGGTTCTTACTGCAAAATTTTGTACCAGTTCCAAATCAAATCAGTATTTAATTTACCTCGTGTTGGATGATGGAGGGTGCCTTAATGCATTCCTTCCAACGGATCTCTTCCTATCGACTTCAACACATCTTGCTCTAGGAACGAGATTTAGAGTTTCTGATAGTACCTTGGGGATTGTAATCATCAGTGGCAATTTCCCTCGCTATCGTGTAGTGGGAATACCTTAATGTTCGCTACTGGATGCATTCTTCACGTGTTCGAATTCAAGATCATTTATTCACACTTATTAGAATGTACTAGGTACTTTGGAGACCATTTTCATCACTGGTGGTTTTCCTCCCATTTGTTAATGATTTTCATCAATGACCGGTAATCAAACGATTTCCTTCATGTTCGACCTCAAATCCTTTATTCACAAGGTGAGTATTCGTACCTCTGAGCGGTTTGGATTAAACACCTTGTCTCAATAGTAGCATCATCCTCTCTTTCTATTTCCCGAGTTGCGCAAGACCTTATCACACTTGCTATGACATTTGCAGAGACATAGATCCACCTTGTATTCTTGTGGCTATTATCAATTATTGAGCATGGATCCACGTTGTTCATTTGTGGCCATGACTCCTTTAGATTTGACATGCTGTCGTTTTGCATATTGTGTGACCATGATAGTTACATCAGTTATACACATGTTGGATCCCCCTGATAGTTTTTCTGGTGATCATTTGTATATGGGCATGTATGTTCCAGAGATCAGATTGTTTGACATTTATCTTTCTTTCAGGTACCTTCGTTTGAGCCTATGATCTTGGATTCTCCAGTTCCTCCGACTCCATTACTTTATTTGTTCCCTATTTTTAATGTATTTTGGCTATCATCTTCCCCTTTAAGTTCATACCTTAGGGTGCATCTGTTATAGCCCAAAATGGCACTTCTCCGTCCGTGACGACTTTTGCATGTTTCGTCGCATGATGACACTTCATGAAAACTACTGTCAGTTGCTCAAAGGACACCTATGGATGGAAGGGCCATATTCTAGAGTTATGTAACTCTGATTAACCTCTTTTCTAGACCATTGGAAAGGTATCGGATCAAGTAACAACTTTCCAGAAGACATCAACTCCTAAAAATGCTTGGAAATACCCCGGAAAATGTATTTTATGACTCATTCACGAGTTTGTAT
The DNA here is from genome assembly GCA_001517045.1 of Pseudotsuga menziesii. NCBI lineage: Eukaryota > Viridiplantae > Streptophyta > Pinopsida > Pinales > Pinaceae > Pseudotsuga > Pseudotsuga menziesii. Next base: position 737,375 of record LPNX010363460.1, on the reverse strand, counting down.
AAGGAAACCTGCGTTTCCCTCGCGACTTTGTAGAAGGAAACCCGCATGTATACCTTGCATTGTTCAAAAAATGTCAAAAAATGGAAAATTCTTGAGGCTTGGGTGGTTTAGGTGGTTTTGTAACTGCTCTTTCGGTTGTAACTGATCCATTTTCAATCCTAACTCTTCAGATAACTATATAAGAGAGGGACAAGGGTCCATGAAATGGGAGTTAGCCTTTAACATTGTTATGCTAGTGAAATTGGGACTTTCACCCCCCCTACCTTCGCCCTAACTGCTATCTCCCTTTGTTGCAGAGCTTGGAGGCTGAGGTTTTTAGAGAAGAGAAGCAAGAGATCCAAGTCAAAGGTTTCACGAGGTGCCTTGCATGAAGAGAGGGTATATCTTGTACTTCTTCCATTTACTAATAAATATTTGATGCTCTTCCCTTTCCAAATCATTTTGTAATGGATATTGAATCTCTTTTTATGATCACATGTCAATGTTGATCAGATTAGGGTTTCATATTATCTTGATTATCATTCCTTTACATGTGGTCAAATTGGTTTTAGGAGGGTTGAAGTTGTTTTGCAGGTCTCTTGGATTGGAGAGAAAGAGGAGGGCTAAAGGAAAGCTTGGATCAACATTTACTCTGTAAGTTATGGATCCTTATAACCCTTAAAACCTTGTTTAATTTATGCTTGCAAAGCTTTATATATCAGTATTTACACCCGTAGTACATTGATGGTATCGACCCTAGCCATAGGAACACTTTCCCTAACAACATTATGGTCATTTAATTTAAGGTGGACTTCGTTCAATATGATTGTTATTATTAAATAAGGTCCATGAAATAGTTAGCATTGAATAAATATAATGTGGTCTCATTAAAAAGCTTCACTAGGTAACTAGCATTAGGGTTTTCTAACTAGTTATTAATAAAGTTTCCATCCTCCTGTATGTATTGGAACTTAGATCATGAGAAAGTTGCCCCCACAAAAAAGCAAGTAAACAAGAGTTGATTATTTCACTTAATGATCATCCTACAACATTGCCTAACCATGAAGGTATTGGTATTGAATAAAGTGTTGAGTATTTCTAAAATATTGTTTTATAATTCAATTTTAAAAATTAACAAGAGAATATGCCACAAAGTGGCTAGTTCATGCCAAATATAAAAATTGAGAAAAGTAATAAATGGTAGGTTGAACTTTAGAGCTTTAAAAAGCAGGAAAAATGTTAAGACTATAAAAGTTTATAGAACTTGTCACATCAATAAAATATTTATCCTTATACAAACATTAAAATACAAATATACAAAATTAGTGAGATCAAAATCAAATATAATATGGAAAAGTTACCACAAAATTCATATTAAATGTTTTTATTTTTTATATTTTATGTTTTAAAAAGTAAGTCTTGCTTTTAGAGATCTATCTCCCATCAATAAATGAATGAGAAAATTAAAACATTGAAATTTAAAATACATTTTAATTTTCAAAAAACATTTTAAGAAATTAAGATATTAAATATACAATAAATAAATTTATTTGCCAATTAACAATAAATCGGGTATTAAATATGCATTGAATAAATTTATTTGCCAATGAATAGTGGGGTTTATTAATTTGATATTCTTTTAAAAAATGAATTATAAATTTAAAAGAAAATAATAAAGGTAGGAAGTTATAACATCGTGGTTTCTATATCATGCAAAAAGTAAAGTTGTAGTTTTGTCATATTTTCTTCATAAAGTTTTTAAACCCTTTAAGAAAAATGTATATTTCTTATTTGCACGATTAAATTATTTTGATTTTGTATTTAGTTTCGTTTCATGTTATAAACTTTTATATATTTTTTTAATGTTTTCATTTTTTTTATTAAAATGATTCTTTTTAAAAATAAAAGTGAATTTCAAAAATATAAAATTTCACAAAGTGGTTATTTATAGAATAAATTTGTTTTATTGAGAGTTTAATAATTATTTTATGTTTTAGATTTTTTAAATAGTTTTTGTTTGTTTGTTAGAATCTAGTGACAAATCTTTGTTGAGATCACGAGTTTTAATTGTTCAAATTGCATTTTTTATTACAGAAATGGATTTACTGCCCCACAAAATCCTTGCTCACCCCAATTTATGTAATTTTCATGCAATTTCAACAACATATATACACACTTTTAACATTTGCAGCCGGAAAAATTGTTGCAAAAATGGTCCAAAACTTAGAACATTTAGCTTACACCAATAACTTGGAGTGTGATTTTATTTTCAAAATATAGAAAAGAAAATAAAAAGCATTTAATAGGGATTTTTCTAAAATTCCATATGGCAACTTTCACATGGAATTGTTGACTTTTGTTTACTAAAATACAAAAAATGGTTGGTGTCACCTTTTATGTGACGTTTTAATTTTGTTGTTACCAATTTTATATATTTTTGTTTTAAAGTTTTTAAAATGACAAAATGATGCGACACATAAAAAATTTAAGTTCCTACAATTTAGAGCTTATTTACTTTTTTCAGTCTCTATATTTGGAAGCTAACTAGCATAGATCCAAATCCCAGGCTCTATCAAGCGTCGAGATGGATCAAATCTTTGGAGGTGCAGACCTCTTCTTAAGTATTGCACTCAACTATCAGCTTTAATGTGATTCAGACCAAAAGGAACATTTTTTTATTTAAGGTCCACAAATAGTATTTTTATTATTAATATTTAATACTATTTATGGCTGCATATAATATTTTTTATTTTGTTAGGAAAAAACATTAAAACATCTCCCCCAACATAGTTTTAAAACCATGTGCAAGGCCCTCCTAAAATCATGGGTTGTTTAGGAGGCCTTCACATGGTATTAAAACCATTTGCAACTACCTCCTAAACCATGTACAACAAAACCATGGGTTGTTTAGGAGGCCTTGCACATGGCTTTAAAACCATTTGTAAGGCCATCCTAAACCATGTACAATAAAACCATGGGTTTTTAAGAGGCCCTGCACATGGTTTTAAAACCATGTGCATGACCAACATTTTTTTTGAGGATAATTCAATTTTTTATTATTTTGTTAAGTATAAACATTACAACATCTCCCCTATATTGTGTTGTTTTTCTCACGGACATTTTTTTATGGCAGATAATTAAATTTTTTATTTATTTTTTATTATTTTGTTAGGTAGGAACATTACAACATCTCACCCATATTAGATTGTTTTTGTGGCCGACATTTATTTTGGAAGATAATTAAAAGTTTTGTTTTTTATAGTCGACATCTATGTAACGTTACGTAACATTACAACGTTACAATGTTACATAACGTTACAAGATCTACCCCATACTGGGCTGTAGAGCGCCTCTCGGCGCAACCACTTTGTAGCATATTCACTTGTTTTCATTTATGATTCACCTAGGTATGGCGTTACATCTATAATTAAGTCACACAAATTGTATAGATTCTAGTCCCCACAAGTTTTTTAAAACGTACACGTACTTTTGAAATATAAAACATGTAAATTATTTCTAGTATACTTACGTCACATGTTTCATTGATAAGTTTATTCTTATGCAAGTATGTTTTAGGGCAAAATTTAGCCAATTGGCTCTTTTTTGGCTTTTTTTTCAAAAAATAAATTTGCTAATTAGTCATTTTTACTCTAAAAATGACCTATATGTTTTTTTTTGTAATATTTGCCAATTTTTACAAGTTTTAGTGATAAATTGTATGTTTCTTATTTAACATTCATATGCATCTATATGTATGATTTTTTCAATCCAAAATATATTCCTAGAATATTATACTTAGATATACTTTATAAATCCCTTGTGAGGTAGGTGTGGGGTGTGTGTCTTGTTAGACCCTCGAGGAAAAGTTATAGAAGCCTATGCTTGGGGAATAAGAGACAAACAATTAGGCATAATGACTTGCCCTTGTGCTAGGGGTTGAGATAATTGCATCTCTAAAGCTCACTAATGTTTTCATCTTTGAAGACTACACTATTGTAATTAGTAAGAATCACAAAAGTGTTAGAAAACAAAATTTGACTCCCAAATGTATTCAAAATATAATCTTGGACCTGTTAAAAACCATTTAGAAGATCTCCCTCTTCCACACACGAAGGAACAATAAAAACAAGCGGATAAATTATCAAATGAAGAGACTAAGCTTAGCCGAAGGCACAATTGTTTTAAATGATGCCCCCCTAGTTAGAAGTGGCTTCCCTAGGAATTTGGACATGGAGTGAAGTTTAAAGAACTTGGGGTAATTAAAGCTTAGGACAATTCCTAAGGCCCCAAATAACACTTAGGATAAAGGTGGCTATGATCGTCATTATAAAGGATGTGTGGATGGTGACGGTTCCTTTCCCCCTTCCTTCTTTATTTCTCTCACACGCAGATAGTTTGGCCTTCTCAAGCTTCACACTAGAGACTTAACTCTTGATCTGATTGAAATTGATAGGAAATTTACTGAAAGAGAAGTTGTTTGGAACCATTGTCCTATTGAGGTGGACTGAGTTGCTCAAGGTCAGAGAGGAAGGAAATTTGAAGGAAAGCATAATTGAGTATGACAGATACTTATCATGGTCTCTTTCTCTTTTATATGTCAACCCCTCCTCTCATAAGGCTTTAACACTGTCTAATGATTTTGGTATGTCTGAGGTGCTTCCAAAAGTAGGGTCTCTGTGCTACAAGTCGATTGAGCCAATTTTTCTTGAACGTTACGACTATACTTAGAATTATTTAAGTGGATACTCTAGTGAACAAGCTTTGCTCCTTCTGAGTATTAAGACCCTAGTAATGTCATCATGGAGGGACATTTTTTTGGGCTTAAAAATGATTTCATGCACTCTAAGAGCACATTGTGTGTTGTGCATGATTGAATGGGAGGGTTGTTGGACAATATGAGGTATCTTTCATATTATATTTTGATGATGGACACCAGACTGGAGAAGATTGAGAGAAACATGCATGAACAAGGGGTTCAAATTGAAGGTATGCAGGCTGACTTGAACAAGCTCTTGAGCTTGAATCGATGCAGTGATTGCCAATTTTCCCATTATGTTGAGGCAACGGCTATGGATGAAGACTTTGTTATCCAGCTAGCCCAATGCACAAGCAACCATGGTTAGCTGTGAAGAATTGCTTTTAAAATTATGTCTAGATTAGGCAATTTAGGTGTCTCTTTTTGTTAGATCAATTTATGTAAATTTATAATGCAGGAAGGATAACAATTTTTATATGTTGCTGCCATTATAGTTTGTGAAAGAGACTTTGACATTTTCTGGACTCACATTTTGAATATATGTTTGGATACAAAAAAAACTCAATCTTTTTATAAATAATTATTGTTTTTAGCTTTTTAATATAAAAAATCTTACCCATTCCTATATATACTTTAAAAATACCTTAAATTACAACTTATTTACATATGTTATAGATATAAACCATAATTAACCCAATCTATCTATCTATTTAAGTTTTAACCACTCCAGTTAATCTATCCATCTATTTAAGTTTTAACCACTCCACTCTAGTCACTCACTTTCAATGTATGTCTAGGTAAACTATTCATTTATTAACCAATCACAAATAAATCAAACTCAAAGGTAAACATTATATAATATTAGATTTAGCATATATTGTTTTGATGTAAAACATTTCATTTCGAACCATATAAATTTTAATGTATATTACATTAAATGTGTAAATTTTAATATTATATTATGCTTAAAGTTGTATCGGTAGGCTTTTATTGAATTTTTTAAGTTCGAAATTATTAAAAATGAAATTGAATTACAAACTTATCATCAAATGATGTGTTGAGGTGTTGAGGATGGATGGGTTAATTGTAGTAGACCCATTGACTTAACACAACCATTATACATTTTTTTCTTAGTTATTAAATTTTAGAAACCTAGATATGCGAGTTGTCATCCATTTAAATTTTAATACAAATTTTAATGACATATTAATTTAAAAATAAAAATAAAAATCTTTATAAACATCATTCCACCAAACAAATATAAATCAAGATGAAGCTCTAGTAATATATAAAATTTTCATTATTTTATAATAACTATAAAATCAAATCTATTTTTTATAGGCTACCCTTAGCACTAAACCAATCTATTTTCTATAGGCTACCCTTGACACTGGAGAATGTAAGCAGGGACTAATATGCAGTATTAAAGGTTTTGGATCTGGTCGAGAGCTACCCTATAAAACATTGCATTAGGAAATGCAGGAACATTAGCATGGGACTCGAAGTATATGCGGTCATAGGCTTCTTTGATGGCGTTGCATCTACACAGATCGAGGGTGTAGGAGCAGTACTATACATAGACATATACCGTTATTTCTTGATACAGTTGGGGTGCGGCCTCAACACCAACTCCAGAGCTGAGTTGTTGGCTATCTATGGACTTTTATTTGTGGCAAAAACCATGGGCTTACTTGAACTCCGGGTATTTGGAGATTCTAAGATGGTGGTGGATGAGATTAATGGAAGGAACCAATTACATGTACTCAATCTCGATCACTGGTGCAATCAGATTGATATCCTTGTAAGGGGTTTCTTATCTTTCAGTTGCCAACACATTTTTCGTGAGCACAATCAGTCGGCGGATAGTCTTTCCAAGAGGGCACTGGAACTACATACTGGTCATCTCATCGTGTAGGAATTTGAGGGTGGCATACTATGCCATGAAACTACTGTTAACATCTTTACAAATTAGGCTAAAAACAACCATATTTTGAGGAATTGTAGAGGTTTATTGACTGTTTTGTTATCATCTTTTCTTATTTAGCTTTTTTAGAACTTGAAACAACCATTATTTTTAAAGATTATAAAGACCTATTGTTTTAAGTCTGTTTTGTTTCCTCCTAGACTTATTTTAATAGGATATCAAGTTACCATAAAGCAACTATGTAATGGATGCTATCCCTTCGATTTGTACCAAGTCCTTTGATTAATAATGCGGCTATGTAATGGTTGCTATCCCATCGATTTGTACCGAGTCCTTTTATTAATAATAAAAAAGGGATGGAACTTTTTTTTCATGCCAAGTCCTTCGATTAATAAAAAGGAATAGAACTTTTTTTTCATGCTGAAAAAAAAAACCGTTAAAATACAAACATTAAAATATCACCAAAAGTATTAATATAGCCCATGTGAATATAGACNAGGGAAAATATCCCCCACAGGTCAGGGTGTCCATTCCCGTAAAGTGGTCTATCTTGCATCTATGATGCAGAGATATTTTCTGGTGAAAAAAAAAAAATAGCCCATGTGAATATAAATTCCAGGGGAAAGATATGAATATTTGGACATATTTGTCTATATATATTTTTTCAAGCAGTTATTTTTCTATAATTTAGTAAATAGAAAGTGACATACATTTAGTACAAGAAAGTGCAGTGTGGTGAATGTCGAGGCATGGGCAGCTTTGATTTATTGGAGTGATGAAAATGCATAGAATATACTATAAAGAAACTTTGTTGCACATGTGACATGAAAAGTGGTGTCCTAATTATGTGTGTTGTCTTTCCTTTTCCCTTCCTACCTCCCTCGATTGTGAGGCCTTTTTTCTCCATAGCATATTAATAATTAATTAATTTTTATTTATTTATGATTAAATCATAGTTTCTTCATAAAAATAAATGAGGTGTAATAGTATATTTAACATAGAACATGCAAATATTTATCATTACTTCAAGTTAGCTTATTCATGGGAAGCACCTTTCCAACAATGATAGTTGTATTAATATATTAAAAATCAGTTGTTATATATAGATATAATTTTTTTTTAAAGAAAAAGAGTTGTTTCTTTGATACTTAATAAAAATTAAAGGTAACTTATATATAACTGTAATATAAATATCATTTGATAGTTGAAAGAAAGAGAGGGTACTATGTCAGTACAATTTTTAACAAGAAGAGATTCCATACCAAGACAGGATAATCAAAAGAAAGCACTCCAATCTCTCTCCAGGATGACCTACCAAGAATATCCAAAGGGAGTACATAAAGAACCCAACAGGATTATCCATGGAAGCACTAGGGGAGAGTATAAACCCCTCCCCCTTGGGAGTCCAGAAAATCAACATCTCCATGAAGCCAAGGACAAATAATGGCTGTTAGTGGATAAATCTACTTAAGCGGACTCAAGCCAGATCTCCCTTGTCCAAGTGGATCTAGAACAAATCAAGTACATAATACATCCTACTTTCCTAGATCAATAGAGATGCAAGTTAATAGATAGATCACTTACCCGAGGTTTGCAAATCCTCTTCTCTCTTTGTTGATCCAAGCTCCAGAGCCTTTAAATATTCAGCGGGAAAACCCTATAGAGCAAGTGGAAACAAGCAAACAGTACATGCATATCCAAACATGAATTGATCTAAGCTAACCGTTAATGAAGAAAGCTCTAAAAATCATCAACACAATAACATTTATGGAAAGAGTTTTGTATTAATGTAATCAAGGAGATACATAGAATTACATAAAGAAGGAATGTCACAACCTAGCCTTAATGTTGCAACCTTCCATCCAACAATCCAAGCCAAGCCTCCAAACACTGATGGTAAGCATTCCAAAGGACGAGATCTTTCCTCCCAAAGGATGATAGGGATCACCTAGAAATTCCACCGGCATAAGAGTACCATAGTCCTTCCTCCCTTCACAATGGAGAGAGGGTTCAATTTATAAGGCTAAAGGGATAGAGTAGGTTATGGATTAGGAGGAGGGGTCTAAGGGATATTCTCCATAGGTTAGGGAATCGAATGCCACCTCACCTAGAAGGTAGGGATGATCCTCCACTCATCCACCTTCTAAAAGGGCCTCAAAACTTCTCTTTTTTCCCTCAAAACACCCCTGGCGCACCTAGTAGTAGGAGAGAGGGCGCCAACACATCTTGCATGAGGAGAAAGAGTGCCAGTGGCACTCCTTGCATGAGGGGAAAGAGTATCGACATACCTTTCCTTAGGAGTAAGAGTGCCGACCTACCTAGAGGAGGAAAAAGAGCTAGGAACAACTTCAACCTCAATAAACTTTAGCTAGGGAAACTTTTGGGATTAGGAACAAGGTTGACACATGGATAAAGATGAAAATATTTTGGTGTAACATAATGCCCCCTAAAGCATGAAGTTATAGGAATGGGATAGGTGAATTCTTTTTGAAGTGAAGAAATCGAAGGCGAGGATGTTGGTTAGAAGATGATGCAGTATAACTGACTCAGATCTCACATAAATCCTAACATGGATGCCAACCAATTCAATGCAGATCCATGGTAGTAGATACCAACTGAACAAAATCATGGCTACTAAATACAAACATAGAGCGATGGTGAGATCATAACACACCCACTGCCAATACAAAGTGGATTAGTGTAATATGACTAAAAAAACTCCATCGCAACATGGGAAAAATATTAGATAACCTAGGGTATTCAAGACGAACCCACAACAATACGAATCTAACCATGTGATTACAATGTCTTGATGTCGAACATGGTAGAAAGCACTTGATTACCAGTCATTGATGTAAACCGTTAACAAGTGCAAGGGAAATCACCATTGAGGTCAATGATTCCTGAGGTATCTCAGTACATACCATCGAGTGTGAATAAAGGACTTGGAGTCGAACACTCGATGAGATCTGTCAATCAAGAGTCAATGATCTAAACTCATGTTGAAAACAAGGTAAAATGCCATTGAGGCTTGAAGGATTCAAGGTACTTATCTTGGTTTCTAAGTCTAATTCCTAGATGAGGTGCTGAGGTTGACATGAATAGACTCGTCGAAGGAGGGCCATGATGAATCCCCCATCATTGACATGAAACACGATCAAATATGTTTTGGAGCGAACTAGACATCATAGTGATATACGAGACTGACTCAGAGATGACCAATATGATAGAAGGTAAGATGACCGCAAACAATGAACATATGACCAAACTTCTCTTGAACATGGACATGGAATGACTTGGCAGTATTGAATTTGACGAGACTGATACCCATCCCTGAATGCAACTAACGGCGAGAGTATTCTTGGACAAATCAAATGAGGTAAGAAGACTCAAGGAATCAAAAGGACCTGAAGACAAACAGATTACCGAAGTACTGAATGCATATGCAGATGAGTTCCATGTTCAAGAGTGACTATGTACTGCCGTAACAAAATAAAAAATCTTCCCTTAATTTCCCCATCATGAAGGATGAGTGCCTCTTTTAGTTTTTACGAGTTCAAAGAGGGTAACAAACATTCATTATAGCTCATCAAGCGATCAGTCCATTCTCATATGTTTTATAAACCTGAGAAAGAAGGGGTTCATTCCCAGAAAAGGGTCCTTCATCGTTTGATTTTATGAGTCCGACGAAAGTAAACCCATTTGTCGTTTCATGTTTAGAAAGTATGAAATGACTGAGAAGACTCCAGAGTGAAATTTTTCATAAATTTAGTCCCTGAGAGCCGAAAAATCATAAACTAATGCCTAGGAGAACTCTTCTAGTCATAATTGGCCGGAGCATGCATTTTCTGTAAGTAGTGCCCCCTTTTTTGAAAAAGGGGTAAACTATCACCAGGAAGATGACTCTTCAGGCCCTTTTACGAGCATAAATAAGACAAGTTCACTTAGAAATATTTTCACTTTTCTAGAGTATGAAAACAACTTAAAGAGGACTCTATTAGGGTTCTTTTTTCATGACCCAATTTTAATGAGTATGAAAAATAGTAAAAGTACACTCGATACCTCTTCACTAAGGTTTTAACAAGCACGATGAAGGTATAAAAGGCACTCGAACAACTTTTCATGTTTTAACTAGAGCACAAAAAATGAAAAGTAAGCTTGACACCATCTTACTGTTTTTAACGAGCTCGAATATCAGTTGAAATAATTCTCAAGGCATATGCTTCATTTTTTAACAAGCTTGAAACATAGAAAAAACTATCCTCAAAGTGTTGTTTCATGGTTTAGCGAGCTCGAGACTAAAAGAAAGTATGCTCAAAATGACTCCCAATGACGAGTTTTTTTCCAACATGATGTCCAGTGGTTGGTACTTTCCCCTAGTATAACTGTCAAGTAACTTAATTGTAATATAAAGAGGTAGGGTACATGCCCCCCAAGCTTCATTTCGTTTTCTCTGCAAGTAGATGAAATTAAGATTAAAAAATTGAGTCTTAACACAATGGAAGAATCCGTTTCCTTTTTTAAATGAGCTTGACACAATGGAAGAATCCGAGCTTGACACAAAAAGGGAACTCTACTGAAGGTGACTTGTTTCATTTTTACAGAAGCTTGAAACATAAAATAACTATGCTTATGGGGACCTATTTCATTTTTAGACAAGCTTGAAACATAAAATAACTTTGCTTGCTGACATCCATTTCATTTTTCAACGAGCTTGACACAGAATAAGGACTATGCTTACCGGCATCTGTTTCATTTTTTAACAAGCTTGACATAGAAAAGAACTCTGCTCACAGACATCTATTTCATTTTTTAACGAGCTTGACATAGAATGGGAACTATGCTCGCCAGGAAGTTCTAAGCCAACATGATGTCTAGAGGTTGGCGGGTTGCCCCAAACTAGAGATATTCCCCTAAAGCTTCCTCATGATGAGAAGAAGCTAAGGTTTTCAAACGAATGAACTTCATCACGATGTTCATAGGAAAGAGACATGGAATGTGAAGGGGAAGGAACCACAAGAACATGCAGGACATTCAAGGAAGTCTGATGACTAGGATTCATACGATGATCAGGTTTAACAAAATAAAGTTGATCAATGGTCACAATTATCCCATCATGGAGAAAATACATCACTCGAAAGAGTGTGGACACTACAAATTTCATGGCATAAACATAATCATGCCAAAGGAGAAGATTAAAATCTAAAGGACCTTGTACTACCATAACATCGATACAGGTAATTTTCCCTCCTAAAGTGATGGGAAAATGAGGAAGGATCCATAAAGGAACAATAGGTATTCGATTAAAAGCCAGTATTTGATCGGTGGCTAGCACAAGTGGAGGAGAACCTATGGATTTCCAAGCAATAGAGGATAGAATGCTAACAGAAGCCCTTTGTCAACGATAGTGCATAGTATTCTCTTAGCGGTAACTTGCACAAATATTTGGAAAGGAAAACTCGAATGAAGATGATATTCTATTAGGTTACTCTAGTCGAAGGAAATAACCTCACTGCTTTGAGAGGGTTCTATCAAAAGAGATAAAATTTCCTCTTGCGTAGAACAATCAGAACTAAGTACGAAAACTTCAGCGGGTTTCGATTCACTCTCAACTTGAAGAGAGGGACAAAATGAAGACTGTGTCGAAGAGACTACTTCAATCTTAACACTCTTTGATGAAAGAGTGGGATCGAGTGGAGATTACATTGACTCGACCACTTGAACTTCACTCTCCAAAATAAGAGTGGGACGAACTATCTGTTATTCACTCTCTAAAGAGAGAGTGGGATTGACCGAGGATGGAACTGGATTGATCACTTGATCAACCAACATGATGTCAAGGGACAACTTATGATAACCTAATGGAAGTCGTTTCCAAGGAACAATAATATATTCCAACAACTTAGAAGATTCGTTCATGCGAGGACAAAGGTAAGTAAAGTGCATGCCCTTATATAGCATGTAATACTCCAAAAATTCGTAAAAATTTAAAATTTTTCCTACGACATTAAATGTTTACAATGTCACGCTCGAGGGACATTTAGCTGTTAACAGTTAACATAACAAGGTTTAAACTAGAACTAATTCCTTTATTAAATTCTAGATATGTATACTTAAATATTTGTTTTCATAAATCATTATTAAAGATTTAATTTAGCAGCTGATGATTTGGAATAACATGAACTGAAACATTGGTTTGTAAACTATGTTCTAAATTTTGTTTTACTGTTTTTAAACATGAAGGAACTTCAATTAAGTCCGAGGCTTACTTAGATTTTTAGCTAATTCAGTGAAGTGATGCTTCTTTTACAACTCTTTTTATAGGTAAGACGTTCTGTAACCAGTTTTCGGTTCGAGATTAATTGTCTCAACTAGCATAAATAAAAATGCTGGTATATTTGTTTAATTTACAGCTTTGATCAAAATAAAGGAGGTATCATTGAAATTGCATGTTTTTATTTAATTTCTTGTAAGCATAAGTATTTGGAGAATCTGATCATAAATATAGTTGTTCTTCTACTTCGCTTTGACTATAACTTGTTCATCATACTTTCATTCATTTATTATTAGTTTAGGTCCTATATACAATTCTAGAGAAATGTCATGTAAAACAACGAAGCTAACGAGTTTTCAAAAGGAGTAAATTTCCTTTTCTGCCTATGCAATTTCCATTTGAGTAAACAAGAAGAAAGGATCTTACTTTGTTATATGAATTGCATAACTGCTTGGTTTTATAGGTTAAGAGTTCACTGCTTAACAAACCTAACTACTTCCAAACTCTTGCATATTTTTAAATCTCATTAAGAGATATTAAATAGTAATTATTTTTGTTCTATTTACACAATTTTAAAACTATAAAACAAACCTCACCCAAGAACTATGCTAAACATTTCTATACTAGAAATATTAAGCTTTTAAGTTTCCTTTAACCTAGTTTTGAAATGGGATTATGGTTTGCCTTCGTACATAACCCTAGCTTAAAAAAAGGTGCTTATATAAAATTTAAGGCTAATATGGTTATATGAAATTATTGTATAGGTTCCAATCCCCACTCTCGAACTATAGTTCAAAACCCATAAAATTGAACCAAAAGTGGAGTCCACGTGGTTGTTTTATAGTGGCTAGGGTTTTGACTTTGGCATTTTATTATATAAGCTCCCAAAACCCTAAATTTGAGCATTTAACCTATATTTTTCCCATGGTGGAGAGAGAGCCACAAGATTACGACCTCATGGCTTCACCATTGTTTTTTTGCTGCAAGTGAGAGCCTTCATCAATGTGGATTGCCTTTACATGTGAGAGCCCTTGTCACCTTTGCTATCCTATGCATATGAGGGCCTTTGTTTCCATTCCTTATCTCTGCCTGTTCAGGCCTTCCCTACCATTACATTTCTTTTGTGTGTGAGATCTTCATCGTCATTAATTTACTCTGTGTGTGTGTTCTTTGTCGCCATTACTTTGCCTCTTCGAGGGATCCCCTTCGTGCTTTTGGTCAGTTGTGAACTCTGTAGTGTGGGCTCGATTTCTGGTTCATCGTGGAATGGCCTTGGTTTTTTATTTGAACAATCTCATCGAGTGTGGGATTATCTATCTTTAATGCCCAACTGCTAGTGTAAAGGGGTTTTTATTGGTTGAAAATGCTGTGTAAACAAGTTAAGGCACGGCTGGAAGTAAAACTGCTCCAGGTAGTTATGAGTAAAACTGTATTAACCCTCTTCTGGAAAAAGAGAACGAAATGAAGGTCATATTTGACAGTTTTCTCCAAAATAGGGTTTTGTAAAATTTTAATTATTTTTAAATCTTTACAGAGTTTAATATTTAATTGTAATGTATTTAAAGTTTGATTCTTACTTAGATTAGTAATGAAATTATCTAAGTGATTACTAGCCCTCGATTTACTGTTTCTTTAAGTTATTCCTACTTATTAAATTTTCTGTTCTTATGATGTTTAATAACTATGTATATTTATAATAATTAGGATTATAGCAAATAATCTATTTACTATGTAAATAAGAGCACTGACTATATATAGGAGTAAACTACTTAACCGACCATTTGCACCGATTGGACAACCTGGCTCGCGTGAGCGGTCACATCCGACGTTGCCGGCCGTCCGATCGATGCAAATGGTTGGGCAAATAGGTCAATCTCTCTCTATTTATTTAAGATATTTTTTAGAAATAGTTCATGTCTAGCTTCTTTAACAGGTGCATTCTAACTAAGTAACTCCTGGACATTCTTACAAAGAATCTGTAAAAAGTAATAAACCTAATACTGCATTCTTCATTTGATTTAACCATCAGAATCTAATCTAACCTACTTTACTAGAGTACTACCTTCTTGAAGGTGTGGAAAAATACAGCTAGGTATTTTTTTATCCATCAGTAAAATTTGAAATTACTCTAATCATTTATCCTAATGCATATCTAATCCAAAATTTGTCTATCTTTTCACAATAAAAGATTTCATTCAATAATTCTAATAACAGAGGATAAGAAACATAACATATTATTTCCTAAATTCATTCCTTCTTGAACCTAACTATGCATAGAGAAATTAGAAAGAACATGTAGAACTTGGAAATGTAGCAGAAGAGACAACAACTTAAGGAGCTTGTTCCTCCCAAACAACTCTTGGAGATAGCTGAACTGCAAATCTCAAGACCCCCGAGCCTGTCTACTGGTCCACCTGGTTGAAGTACTAGGTGAGAGAACTAATTTAGAAAACCTATGCAACTCTACTGAGTAATCGACAGTAATCTGTTCTGCTTGTAGCAGTATGAACTCATCTTAAATCAGCTGCACTAGTTCAGAACTTCAGCACTTTTCACTCAAAGAAAACTTCTACTAGTTCCCTCCATCAAATTTCTTGTGCACTAAATTCACTTAGAATTTTTACAAGTAAAGAATGAGCAGCCTCAACTGAATTCAATGGGAAGTTTTATTAGCATGCCTAGGTATTTTGGGTCAGTTTTCACTTAATGATCCACCTTCTCTTGTTCCACTTTCTTGGGGAACATGACCACAAACATAGGGAAGTTGCCTCCTGCAACAGCTAGAAGTAGTTTGAGGATGCTTCCAAGTGTCAATCTGCTCTCAACCCAGCCTATTCCACTAAGTGACTAGTAAAACACTCATTTAACATCCTCGTTAAGATGTCGTCTCATCTTTCATTTATTAATTAATAAAATATTCAGCAATTACATGCAATTATCCTTGACCCCACTTGGTCATTAATTACAAACTTTATAATAAAATTATAACATAATGTCACTTAGAACATAAAATGTTTTTGCAAATTTGGGGTATGTGACATACACACCCCCTTAAATATAACATCATCCTCGATGTTATTTATTCATCGTCCTCAGAGTTTCCTTGGAACAGAATTGGATATGCTACCCGCATATGACTCTCCAATTCCCAGGTGGCCTCTTATGGATTAAGGTGCTTCCATTGCACCTTCACCTGACCAATGGTGCGATTCTGAAGCAAGACCTTCCTCCTTTCGAGGATACAATCCGGTTCCACTAGAAAATCTCCTTCAAGTTCCACCTGCACATAATTCCAATTTATAACATGAGTAGCATCATGTACATATTTTTTTAATACAGAGATATGAAAAACATTATGAACCTTCAAATTTGGTGGTAAAGCCAATTGATATGCCACTTGTCCCATTCTGGACAGTATCTCAAAAGGTCCACAATATCGGGGTGCCAACTTAGAACAACTTCCTAATTTCAAAGAACTCTTTTTAGGCCTTACCTTTATAAAGACATGTTCACCTACCTGGAACTCGTTTTGAGTTTGTTTAAGATCTGCTTGACTTTTCTTTCTATCTTACACAACTTTTAAGTTACCTTGCACTTGTTTTACAATTAACTCCATCTACTTTGGTAGTTCAGGTCCTATTCCTAACCTATCAACTGGGTTACTCCATGAGATGGGGGTATTGCACTTTCTGCCATACAAAATTTCAAATGGGATGTATCTTGTTGAAGCTTGGTAGTGATTGTTGTATGCAAACTTTACTAGGTGTAAGTAATCTTCCCATTTACCTAGCTATTCCTTAACATACATTCTAAGCATATCTTCCAACACTTGATTCACCCTTTCAGTCTGTCCATCCGTCCGGGGATGAAAAGAGGTATTGAAATTTAAAGTAGTATTAAGGCCTTTAAACAAAGACTTCCAGAAATTTCCCGTAAAATTAGGGTCTCTGTTTGAAATTATAACTTTCGGTATCCCATGTAAACAAAATATTTCTTTCATGAATATATTAGCAATATCAGCATCCTTGTAAGTGGTATTTACAGGTATAAAATGAGCTTCTTTACTAAGTTTATCAACGACTACCATTGTCGAGTCATTCAGATTCTAATTTCTAGGTAGACCTGTAATAAAATCCAGACTGATTATTTCCCATTTCCAGCTAGGGATGGGTAATGGATGTAGTAAACCGACTAGATGCTGGTGTTCAATATTAACTTGTTGACATTCAAAACACTTGGCAATGTATTCTGCCAGTTCATTCTTCATGTTTGGCAAAAAATAATCCTTCCGTAACATGGTTATAATATTATGATAACCAGGATGGCCTGAGTAAGGAGTCTTATGAATTTCATTTAAAATCACTATCTTAATTTTAGGTACATTAGGTATATATAGCCTGTTTTTATATAGTATTAATCCTTTTTTGTTTAAACTATAACCTGTACTTAAACTTTCAGTTAAATTTTCTGCTACTTTTGCTTGTAATTTCTGATAATTCTCATCCAATTTTACTCCTTCCTCTAGCTGTTTTTCTAAATATGTCTTATAGGTGCTGATTGCCGCCATAAAATTTAGTCTTACATTTCTAATTAGAGCATCAACAACCTTAATTTCTTTTCTGTTAATATGTTGGATCTCAAAATCGTATTCGCTAAGGAAAGCTAGCCACCTAGCTTGCCTTTCGTTTAAGTTAGGTTGATCCAACAAATAGTTTAATCCTTTATTATCTATCATTAACATAAATTTTCTTCCGATTAAGTGATGGCGCCACATCTTCAAAGCATGTATAATGACATCCAACTCTAAATTGTAGGTTACGTAGTTTTTCTCATGAATTTTAAGCTTTCTAGACTCATATGCAATTACATGTCCTTCTTGAGTTAAAACTCCACCTAGACCGTCGTTGCATGCGTCAGTGCATACTACAAAGTCTTTATTAGGATCAACAATTCTTAAGATTGGTGCCGTAGTTAGTAATGTTTTTAACTTTTTAAAACTTTCTTCACACTTTTGATTCCACTCAAATTTCTTCCCTTTCTTCTGTAAAGAAGTTATGGGATTTGCAATTCTTGAGAACCCCTCAATGAATCTTCGATAGTAGCCAATAATCCCCATGAATGACCATACGTCAGAAAAGTCCTTTGTGACTGGCCATTCTTCAATTGCTTTTATATTTTCTAGATCATCTGAGATCCCTTCTTTAGTTACTACATGGCCCAAGTACTGTATTTTATCCTTAAACAAATCACACTTACTAAATTTAGCATAAAGCTGGTGTTCTCGCAATTCTTGTAAAACAATTTTTAAGTGCTCCTCGTGTTCTTTTCTAGAGTTAGAATAAATTAGAATTTGGTCAATGAATACCACCACAAATTTATCAAGGTACTTATGCAATACATTATTCATTAAGCACATGAAGACAACCGGGGCATTAGTAAGCCCAAATGGCATACCAACAAACTCATAGTGACCATATCTGGTCCTAAAAGCTGTTTTAAAAAATGTCCTCATCTTTGATTCGGACCTGGTGATAACAAGATCGTAAGTCGATCTTTAAAAATACAGTTGCTATGTGTAGCTAATCAAATAGATCATCTATGCGGGGCAGCATGTATCTATTCTTAATGGTCATTTTATTAAGTTGACGGTGATCAATGCATACACATAGAGTACTGTCCTTCTTTTTAATGAAAATAACAGGTGCTCCCCAAGGAGACACACTGGGTCTTATATAATTCTTATCAATAAGTTCTTTTAACTGTGTTTTTAATTCATTTAGTTCCAATATATTCATCCGATAGGGGGATTTTGAGTTGGGCACTGTACTAGGTACCAACTCAATAGTGAATTCTAACTCCCTTTTCGGAGGTAGTCCCATAATTTCTTCCGGAAATACATCCGAATACCCATTCAGGATTGGAATATCTTCCAGTTTTAGTTTATCTTCATTATTAGTATGTTCTTCGTTAATTACAGTTACAACAAAGGATTTACAACCCTTCCAAACGGATCTCTTTAATTGTAAAGCAGAGATTTGCCTGATAGCTATTTTCCTAGGGATTCCTGTTATAGTTACTGCTTCTCCTTCATTATTTATGCAAGTAAAAGTTTTATCGAAACAATTCAGAACTACTCTATGTTGTTCTAACCAGTACATACCAATTAACATGTCATATGAGCCTAAAGGAAGTACATTAAGCTTCAGAGAGGTTTCAAACTGATCCATACTTATAGTACAGTTTTTTACAAAACTAATCACTTTTCTTTTTGCTCCAGTAGCTAGCTAAACTAACCATGAATTTGCAAAATTTTCTACTGATAACTTGCATTTTTCTATTAATAAGGAGAAATATAACTCAGGCTAGCCCCTCGGTCAATTAATATAGAAATGGGTGTTTGATTCAGCTTACCTTCTACTTCCACAATGGAAGTTTGATAATCCTCCTGCCCGTTTTCTAGTGCCTTGTTGATCCTGGGCGTTGTCCTTGGTAAGTCACTAATAGTCATCTCCTCCTACACCGTATGTATGTTGCTGACAGTCTTCTTTCAGTTAGGGAAGACTGATGCATAATGAGGTCCATTACACTCCCAACACTTTAGTGGTTCTTTACGTTCATTATTCTTAATGTAATTGCTGTGATTATTAGCAGGTTCTTTATTTCTAGGGCCATTAGGGTTTAACTGTGAATTACCTTTATTTCCTTGGAAATTCTTATTAGAAAAATTATGTGTGTTATTATTCCTAAAATTGCGGTTAGGTATGAAACCCTTCTTCTTCTGTTCAAAATTATTAGACCTCTTAGCATTCCAGTTTGACATGCTTTCCTTTTTTCGGTTCTGCTCA
This sequence comes from Pseudotsuga menziesii, assembly GCA_001517045.1. NCBI lineage: Eukaryota > Viridiplantae > Streptophyta > Pinopsida > Pinales > Pinaceae > Pseudotsuga > Pseudotsuga menziesii. The sequence goes on along the minus strand of LPNX010363460.1, from coordinate 717,597 downwards.
TAGCAAAAATTTGCCTTTTGCATAGCCTCCTCTAGGGTTTTTGGATTATCGTATTCAATTCTGTCTTTAATGTGAAAAGGTAAACAAATTAGAAACCATTGTACCTTAGGCTTCTCATCCACAATATAAGGCACGTAACGTAGCAAACATAAAAATTTACTGTTTAATTCTTTCATGTTCATAGTTCCCAACTTCAGTTCATAAAATTCCGTAGCTCGCTCTTCATATTACTGTTCGGACAAAAACTTATTTTTAAAATATTTCTTAAAGGTACTCCAGTTAATGTTCTTTTCCCTATACCTTTTACCCGTTTTAAATCCTGGCACCAAATATTTGCCTTCCCAGTTAAGTTGTAAATGACCATTCTTGCTTTTAGCTGATTAGAGTAATTAAAGATTTGGAAATACTTCTTCATTCCAGACAACCACGATTCGGCTTCTTCTCCTTTCTCAGTTTCACCATTGAAAGTTGGTGGTTTTATCTTCTTAAATTCTCCTAAATATTCTTAATAAGGCTTAAATTTTCTTTTTCTTGAATGATAATTATCTTCACTGCTATCACTAGTGTACTGACAATTCTTCCTATGTGATTTTGATCCGGATTTATGTAGGAACGCAATAGAATACACAAATAACCATAGAAACAAATATGTAGCGGAAATAACACTTCATTTCATTATTCAAAGAGCTGAAACTTGTTTACATACAGAATGGAAATAAACTAGCTAGAGTGCTGGTAGCTTATCTCTGAGAAGAGATGTGGTGGCTACATGCCTCTGAACTATGTGTTACAATGAGACTAGAAGGGCTATATATTATTGAGAAACAATGGAAACCCTACACATCCAAAAACCTAACCCTAGGAGGTGAAACACCAAAATGTGGGCCCCGTTGGGTAACTTGATACATCAATTTCCCGGGGTCGTAAATTTGGCATACTACCTCCGTTTGATGCGCATGATACATCGTTAGAAATATCTCTTCAAGGAATACATCCATATATAGAAACTATTGAGTCCAAAATGGAATCATATTTCCTTGACCATTCGATGCCAAAAAAATGTCGCTTAGGGCCTCAAAACGGCTCTGGAAGTTTAGGACCCGAAAACTGCCAAAAACAGTAAATTGTGCTACAATTAAGGAAACTGAAAAACTGAAAAAAAATGGTGGGGTCCAAGTGGAATAGGTGGGTGGCCACCAATATCCTCTTGGATCATTCCTAGCCCCTTAGTAAGCAATGGTCCCCATTGCATTGAGTTCCTCCATGAGATGAGGAAACTTCTTCTAAACTTGGTCTCTAGTGAGCCAATTTCTATGGTGAAGGAGTTGGCTTGCTTGGTAACTTGATATAGTTGGATCTTCTACTAGCGGGTGTTCTTGATCTGTGTGTCCATAATCCGATCAGTTCTGGCTTGTTCCATGCAGTCGGGGTTTAACTCTGTTGGTGTGAGTTGTTCTGCGATGTCTGATGTGTCCAGTAGAGGTGGAAAGTAGGGCCGAAGGTGGTCCACATTGAACACTGGGTGCAGACCAAGGAATGGTGGAATATTGAGCTCAAAGGCATTGCCCCCGACAACCTTGGTGATGGTGTATGACCCATATCAGAGTGGATGATTCTTGCGGTGGGGTCCAACGAGGCACTCCTTCTGCAAATGTAGCCACACTTCATCGCCCACCTGGAAGTTGTGTTGCGCCCGATGCTGATCATGCCGCTGCTTGTACTTAGCATTGGATCTGTCCAATATGTCATGAACCTATTGGCAAATGTGTTGAATGTGCTCAATGAAGTTTTTCACCTTAGAAACTTCAGACTGGACATGAGCTGAATCAGCTTGAATAGCTGCAAATGGCATGGCTGCGTCAATGGGACATAGTGGCAGGAATCCCAAGCCCACCTGAAAGGGGCTGTGGTTGGTGGAGCTGTGGAGGGCCCAGTTATAGCTATGTTGTACATAGGGGAGGCTCTCATCCCATGTGCATGGATTCTTTGAGTTGTACATGTGCAAAATGTGTATGATCATCCGATTGACGACCTTTGTTTGGCCATCAGTCTGGGGATGGAAAGCTGTGGACTTTGTGAGCTTGGTGTCTAGCATTGACCATAGGCTAGACCAGAATGTACTAAGGAACCTACTGTCTTGATCTGAGATTATATACTGTGGGATCACAAAGTGTACCTACACTCATTCAAAGAAGAGTTTAGCAGTGGATTCTGCTGTGATATTCTTCTTGCAGGCCGCCATTATGGCCATCTTTGAGAATCTGTCGACGACCACGAACACACAATCATTGCCATGCTTAGTATAAGGAAGGCCCGACATGTAATCCATGGATATGGATTCCCAAGCTCGACTAGGGGTAGGAAACGGAGTATAGAGTCCTTGCTTCTTGATGGATAGTTTGGCAATGGCACAGAAAGTGCAGGATTGGATGTACTTCTCAACGTCCTGTTGAATGTGTGGCCAATAAAAATACTTCTGCAGTACTGCCACTATTTTCTTGACCTCAAAATGCCCAACGACCCGACTGTAGTGCACTTCCCAAATCATCTTGGCATGCTCACTTGAAGGAACACAAAGGTGTCCCATGTGACATAGTAGTGCATCCCGGAGGTGAAAATTTGGAACTTGGTTTCCTTCCAAAAGAATCATGTATGTGTGGCTGAATTTTGGATCGCTCTTGTAGAGAATCGACCAATCAGAGGTCTTGTGTCCACAAGAGTTGAGCACGATGGTTATCGCCATGATCGATGGTCGGCTGAGGTAGTCTCTAACATTATTGGTGATTCCCTTCTTGTACTTGATATTCAAATGAAACTATTGTAGATATGTCGACCACTTCTGATGGTGATCATTCTGTAACTTCCCTTGTGTTTGTATGAACTGCAGGGGTCGATGTTCTGTGTGGATGATCGTTTCCTTCCCCAAAATGTAATGCTTCCATTGTTGGGAAGCCTATACAATGGAATACATCTCTTTGTCATAAGTGGGATATTTACGGACTGTGTCGGACAACGTTCACTATGATATGCCACTGGATGCCCTTGTTGAGCAAGGTCTGTCCCAACAACATATTCAAATGCATTTGTCTTGATCTCAAATGGTTGTTGCAAGTCTGGTAATGTGAGCACTGGGGCATAGCAGAGGCGATGTTTCAATTTTGCAAACACCTTTTGTTGAGTTTTTGACCAGAAGAATTTTGCTTTTACTCCTCCCTTGGTGACTTGACTCAAGGGCCAAGTGATATGAGAGAATCCCAACACGAACTTGCGGTAGAAATTAGCAATACCCAGAAAGCTGTGAAGATCTATTAGAGTTGTTGGGACTAGCCAATCCCGAATGAATTGGATTTTCGTTGGATCTACATGTACCCCATACTCATCAATAATGTATTCTAGATATTGAACCTGGGTCATTCCAAAAGTGCACTTGTCTAAATTGGCACACAACTTGTGTTAGTGCAGCGTTTGGAGGACCTGTTGGATGTGGTGGAGGTGTTCTTCCCAAGTCTGGATGAATATCAGGATGTCATCCAAGTACACTACTCCAAATGAGTTGGTAAATGGATGCAATATGTTGTCCATCAGTCTCATGAAGGTTGCAGGAGCATTCGTCAGCCCGAAAGGCATGACCAAGCATTTGAAAAGGCCCTCCTAGGCTTTAAAGGCAGTCTTCCACACATCGGTCGGTTCGATCGGTACCTGGTGATACCCGGACTTTAAGTCGATCTTGCTAAAATATTTAACCCCTTTAAGCTAGTCTAGGAGGTCATCAATCCATGGGATTGGGTACCTATTCTATACAGTGATCTTGTTCAACGCCTGATAGTCAATACAGAGTCTCGAAGTCCCATCCTTCTTCTGTACCAACACGATCGGGCTCCCACAGGGTGATGAGCTTGGCTGGATGTGACCCTTCTGCAGTAGTTCCTGAATTTCCCTCTTGATTTCATCATTCTCCAGAACAGAGCATTGATAGATCGGTCCATTGGGCAGTGGCACACTTGGGGTCAGATAGATGGGGTGCTTGACCTGACAGTGTAGAGGAACCCCTGTGGGTGAGGTGAATATGTCATGGTACTCCTCCATGACCTTGTCCATTTGTTGTCGTCATGAGGATGGGCCCTGTCTGGAGGTCGTAGCCACGATATTCTTCTTTCCCTTAGGGCAGATCATCAAGAAAACAAATTTCCTGGTTTTGGAAATGAGCTTACTGCATTGTTTTACAGTAACCAAAGAGATAGTGGCAGGAGGTGGTACCTCTGGTATCCTGTACAACTTATTTCCCAACATAATAATTACAGTGCGAGGTCGAGACTCATACATAACATGTCGCTTCCATAAGTATGGTTGACCCAATAACACATCACAAACATCAAGAGGAGCAATATCACATAATACCTCATCGGTGAAGGGCTTGATGCTGTAGGGAAGGCGAAACTACTGGCTGACGCGAAGATTCTGTCCTTGGTGAAGCCACCCGATGGTGTACGGATGTGGGTTTGTTGTGGTCGACAAGCCCAACCACTTCATGACCTCTGCTGAAATGAGGTTCTTTTGGCTCCCACTGTCAACAATGACCTGTAGCAGGGAACCCTTTACCCACATCTAGGAGTGGAAAAGACGCTCCTCCTCCTCTGAATCTTCTGGTTCTTCCTTTTGGATCTTTGTGGTGGCGATAGTGGCATTGGGCTCTTCATCAATAATCTTCTTCCCTATGTCATTCCCCTTCTTGGGTTCTGATTCACTGTCAGAGTATGCATCTGATTTGGAAGCCTTTATCTTGGCCACTAGTGACTGCTTGGCCTGACACTCACTGGTGTTGTGAGTGGGGATCTTATGGAACTCGCACCACTTTCCTGCTTTCTTCTTCGGCTTCGCAGTGTTGTTCTTTTCTTGCGGCTTTGGAAATTTGTCTTGAGTCACCATGCCTTAGCTGTGTCCTTGGTTATATGGTTTGGGGGCACCTTTCGCTTGCTTCTGATTTGCAGATCCAAAGTCTCACTTTTTCTGTTTGAATTTTTGCTCAATTTTGGCAGCATACCGGTATGCCGTACCGAGCAAGGAGATGTCGAGTAACTCCATTTCCTCCTGAATGTATCTGTGCAGACAACTACGGTACTTCAACACCAAATGTCTCTCTAAATATTTGATACCCAACTTGGTACGTAGGGTATGGAACAGATTCGTCATCTCATGCACATCTTGATCTCTTTGCTGCCGCAGCATAGTCTATTGTATGTACTTGTCCTCATAGCTCCCCACGTGATAATATTGTCCCTTTATGGCATCTCAGAATGAATTCCAAGTGGGTACGATCGAGAATAGAGAGGGTTCCTCCTCATCCTTTCTCTCATAGTAGGTTTCCCACCAGTCCTTGACATGGGGGGCAACTTTGAGTAGTGAAAAAGTAATCTTTTCCCGATCAAAAAAGTCCTGAAACGAGAAATATAATTCTAATAGATTCAACCATCTATCTACGGTGTCTACATCTATTTGACCATAAAATATGGGAATGTCAAAGTTTACTTGTACCTTAAAATGGGTTGTGCCTCCAGAGTGGCTGCTAGATGCAGATGCACCGCTAGTGGGAAGTTGTTGAAGGATCTGGGCGAAGTTATCCATCATCGTGTTTCTTTGTTTTTCAAGGGCCTCCTCAAGCAACATTTTGATAGGATCTTCTGTGCCCTCATATTTATTTTCATCCCCCATGGGAGGATGTCGGGATTTGCGAGGCTGATCTTGCAAAGGTTCAACTAGATCGAGCCCTAACTCTTTATACCTCGCCCTTGTTGGGGACATGCAAAGAAGGATCAAGAAAGAGCAAATTACTCTGATACCACTGATCCGGATTTATGCAGGAATGCAAAAGAATACACAAATAACCATAGAAACAAATATGCAGTGCAAATAACACTTCATTTCATTAATCAAAGAACTGAAACTTGTTTACATACATAATGGAAATAAACTAGCTAGAGTGATAGTAAGTTATCTCTGAGAAGAGATGTGACGGCTACATGCCTCTGAACTCTGTGTTACAATGAGCCTCGAAGGCCTATATATTATTGAGAAACAATGGAAACCCTAACATCCAAAAACCTAACCTTAGGAGGTGAAATGCCAGAATGTGGGCCTCGTTGGGTAACTTGGTACATCAATTTCATGGGGTCGTAACTTTGTCATACTACCTCCGTTTGACACGCATGATACATCGTTAGAAAGATCTCTTCAAGGAATACGTCCATAAGTAGGTAATGTTGAGCCCAAAACAAACTCATACTTTTTCAACCATTTGATGCTGAAAAAACGTCATTTAGGGCCTCAAAACGGCTCCAGAAGTTTAGGACCCAAAAACTGCCAAAAATAGTAAATTGTGCTACAATTAAGGAAACTGGAAAACTGAAAGAAATAATGGTGGGGGTCCAAGTGGAATAGGTGGGTGGCCACCAATATCCTCCTGGATCAGAGTCACCATAAATTTCAGAAGACGAACTACTTTCGATTTTAGACTGTTTAGACTTTTTACTTTTGTGTTGGTAGGACATATCTTCAAATCCTATTTGTTTATCTTTTTCTTAACTCTGGAATTTTTCCATCAGTATCTAGTTCAGCTCTTCTTCAGCTCTCATAATTCTTTCATTTTATTTTTTAACTGTTTCTATCTCAGTTCTTAATTTTTTAACGGTTTGTAATAATTCTAAAGAATTGTTAGTTATTTCTTCATGAACTAGTTCTCTTCTAGAATTACTTTGTTCATTAAACGAGGACTCTTCGTCTGCATATTCCTTGAGTCTTTCCATACCTGCAGTTTAGCTCAGAAATTTTTTCTGGAAATAACATTTCAAAAAGAAAAATAATAATCAGTATGCATGCATTTACTATTTGTCTATGTAGGTTGAATCGCATTCGGGCCTAGTGTCTGAACGTGTGCTCTGATACCACATTTAATACTCCAAAAATTTGTAAAAATTTAAAAATTTTCCTATGACTTTAAATGTTTACAATGTCACTTTTGAGGGACATTTAGCTGTTAACAGTTAACATAACAAGGTTGAAACTAGAACTAATTCCTTTATTAAATTCTAGATCTACATACTTAAATATTTGTTTTCATAAATCATTATTAAAGATTTAATTTAGCAGGTGATGATTTGGAATAACATGTACTGAAACATTGGTTTGTTTACTATGTTCTAAAGTTTGGTTTACCGTTTTTAAACATGAAGGAACTTCAGTTAAGTCTGAGGCTTACTTAGATTTTTAGCTAATGTAGTGAAGTGATGCTTCTTTTACAGGTAAGACATTATGTAACCAGTTTCCGGTTTGAGATTAATTGTCTCAACTAGCATAAATAAAAATGCTAGTATATTTGTTTAATTTACAGCTTTGATCAAAATAAATCAGGTATCGATGAAACTATATGTTTTTATTTAATTTCTTGTAAGCATAAGTATTTGGAGAATCTGATCATAAATCCAGCTGTTCTTCTACCTCACTTCGACTATAACTTGTTCATCACACTTTCATTCATTTATTATCAGTTTAGGTCCTCTATACAATCCTAGAGAAATGTCATGTAAAACAATGAATCTAACGAGTTTTCAAATGGAGTAAATTTCCTTTTCTGCCAATGCAATTTCCATTTGAGTAAACAAGAAGAAATGACCTTACTTTGTTATATGAGTTGCATAACTGCTTGGTTTTATAGGTTAAGAGTTCACTGCTTAACAAAACTAACTACATCCAAACTCTTGCATATTTTTAAATCTCATTAAGAGATATTAAATAGTTATTATTTTTGTTCTATTTACACAATTTTAAAACTATAAGACAAACCTCACCCAAGAACTATGCTAAACATTTCTATACTAGAAATATTAAGCTTTTAAGTTTCCTTTAACCTAGTTCTAAAATGGGATTATGGTTTGGCTTCGTACACAACCCTAGCTAAAAAAAAAGGTGTTTATATAAATTTTAATGTTAACATGGTTATATGAAATTCTTTTGCAGGTTCCAATCGACACTCCTGAACTATAGTTCAAAACCCATAAAATTGAACTGAAAGTGGAGTCCACGTGGTTGTTTTATAGTGGTTAGGGTTTTGACATTGGCATTTTATTATATAATCTCCCAAAACCCTAAATTTGCGCATTTACCCTATCATTTTCCCATGGTGGAGAGAGAGCTGCAGGCTTACGGCCTCGTGGCCTCACCATTGTTTTTCTGCAACAAGTGAGAGCCTTCATTGTTGTGGCTTAAATTTACATGTGAGAGCCCTTGTCACCTTTGTTATTTTCTGCATATGAGGTCCTTTGTTTCTATTCCTTATGTCTTCCTGTTTAGGCCTTCCCTGCCATTACATTTATTTTGCATGTGAGATCTTCATCGTCCTTACTTTACTCTGTGTGTGTGGTCTTCGTCGCCATTACTTTGCCTCTGTGAGGGATTCCCTTCATGCTTTTGTTCAGTTGTGAACTCTGTAGTGTGGGCTCCATTTCTGGTTCATCATGGCATGGCCTTGGTTTTTGATTTGAACAATCTCGTCGAGTGTGGGATTATCTATCTTTATTTCCCAGTTGCTAATGTAAAGGGGTTTTTACTTGGTTGAAAACACTGTGTAAACAAGTGAAGGCACGGATGGAAGTAAAACTTCTCCAAGTAACTCATCGTTTCCATTCTTGTATTCGCCATAAGTGTATATGCTAGTTCTCTTTCTTTTATTTTATATACAGAAAGCTTAACAATTCTTTAATGGGTGTGCAAGTTATTTCACAAGTAGAGTTTCGGATTGTGGCTCGAAGACTCTGGTGAAGAGGGGGTCTTCATGCTCCTTCAGCAAACGGTAAGCCTCGGTTCTACCTGAGGTTCCTTCTGTGATGGGTGTATGGTGTTTTGGTTGATACTGTTTGCTTGGATTTGAAATACTGCTTGGCCGTGGCTACAATGAATTCCATTTTTTGGGAAGGTTGTATGGCCGTGACTTGTTTTTCTTTTACCTACAGTTATTTTTGGAACACGGTGTAGTTTATTGCAAAAATCTTGTAAGGGCTAATGCCCGTAACTCGATTTATCCACATTATTTGATTTTGGATAGGCTTGAAGCCGTGACCTTTGTGGAATTATAATTATGTTTAGTTAGGGTTTATAAGCTGTTTATGTTTTGAATAAGCTTTAAAGCTTACTGTGTTAGATATTATATAATCAGTAATACATATTGTGGTTTAAAGAAAATGATGGCAGGCTGTGGGGTTTTTCTGTCTGGGATAAATTTCAATTTTTTTGTTTAAATTTTAAATTAAAAGAAATTTCTTTACTATTACAGTACTTGTATTTGATGAAAGAATGGTTTAAGATTTTAGAAGCAATTTTATTACTGTTTAGGTCCAATTTTTTTTATTTTAATCAGAAAGGGAAAAATGTTTAAGATATTAGTTTTAAAACAGAGTTTGAGTTTTTCTTTGTCAGTAAAAACAATTTATTTCAGGAAATAAATAATAAGAAGGGTTGATTAGTGCAACCTGAGTTTTTACTGTGTAATTGGGTTGGAAAAAAATTTAAAAGGGTCTTTACTTAATTACTCTTGGTTTAAACCTGACCAATAGTTTCAACACTGTTTCTGTGAAAAGTTTATTTAATTATGTGTATTTATAAAATAGATAATTTGTATTTGTATAAATGAAGAATTTATGCTTCAAGTAATTACGAGTAAAACTGTATTAACCCTCTTCTAGAAAAAGAGAAGGAAATGAAGGTCATATTTGACAGTTTTCTCCAAAATAGGGTTTTGTAAAATTTCAATTATTTTTAAATCTTTACAGAGTTTAATATTTAATTGTAATGCATTTAAAGTTTGATTCTTACTTAAGATTAGTAATGAAATTATCTAAGTGATTACTAGCCCTCAATTTACTGTTTCTTTAAGTTATTCCTGCTTATTAAATTTTCCATTCTTATGATGTTTAATAACTAAGTATATTTATAATAATTAGGTTTATAGAAAATAATTTATTTATTGTGTAAATAAGAGCACAGACTGTGTATATATATATATATATATATATATATCTATATATTTTAAGATCTTTTTTTTATAAATAGTTCATGTCTAGCTTCTTTAACAGGTGCATTCTAACTAAGGAACTCTTGAACATTCTTACAAAGAATCTGTAAAAAGTAATAAACCTAATCTTGCATTCTTCATTTGATTTAACTATCAGAATCTAATCTAACCTACTGTACTAGAGTACTACCTTCTTGAAGGTGTGGAAAAGTACAGTTAGGTAATTTTTTATCCATCAATAAAATTTGAAATTACTCTAATCATTTATCCTAATCCATATCTAATCTAGAATTTTTCTATCTTTTCACAGTAAAAGATTTCATTCAATAATTCTAATAACAGATGATCAGAAACACAACATATTATTTCCTAAATTCATTCCTTCTTGAACCTAAGTATGCATAGAGAAATTAGAAAGAACATGTATAACATAGAAATGTAGCAAAGGAGACACAACTTAAGGAGCGTGTTCCTCCCAACCAACTCCTAGAGATAGCTGAACTCCAAATCTCAAGACCCCCGAGCCTATCTACTTGTCCACCTGGTTGAAGTACTGGGTGAGAGAACTGGTTTAGAAAACCTATGCAACTCTACTGAGTAATCAACAATAATCTGTTCTGCTTGTAGTAGTATGAACTCAGCTTAAATAATCTGCACTAGTTCAAAACTTCAACACTTTTCACTCAAAGAAAACTTCAGCCAGTCCCCTCCATCGAATTTCTTGTGCACTAAATTCACTCATAATTTTCACAAGTAAAGAATGAGTAACCTCAACTGAATTCAATGGGAAGTTTTATTAGCATGCCTAGCTCTCTTGGGTCAGTTTTCACTTAATGAGCCACTTGATCTTGTTCCCTTTATTGGGGAACATGACCACAAAAATAGGGAAGTTACCTCCTGCAACAGCCAGAAGTAGTTTGAGGATGCTGCCAAGTGTCAATCTGCTCTCAACCCAGCCTATTCCACTAACTGACTAGTAAAACACTCATTTAACATCCTCCTTAAGTTGTTGTCTCATATTTCATTTATTAATTAATAAGATATTCAGTAATTACATGCAATTATCCTTGACCCCACTTGGTCATTAATTACAAACTTTATAATAAAATTATAACATAATGTCTCTTAAAACATAAAATGTTTTTGCAAATTTGGGGTATGTGACATACACACCCTTAAATATAACATCGTCCTCAGAGTTTCCCTGGAACAGAATTGGATATGCTGCCCGCATATGACTCTCTAATTCCCAGGTGGCCTCTTATGGACTAAGGTGCTTCCATTGCACCTTCACCTGACCAATGGTGCGATTCCAAAGCAAGATCTCCCCCCTTTCAAGGATACAGGGAGGATTGGGACTGTACCCTTGCCTGAATACCTGACTACCTGGACAACACATGCGTATTAATCTCCCTGAGTGCTGTTCTCGGTGTATTGTGATGCCAAGACAACCAAAAGGTTAACTGCGTTAGTCATAGGAATCCTAAGAGGGTCTCCTAATATACACTAGGTACAGTGGATCTCAACTCCATAGTGGTGCTTTCTATTGCACAACCACTCGACAGGAGCCTTCTGGTATACTACCCAGTACGTGAATTAATTTTCTATATACCCAAAGGTATGTGAAAATCCATTCGATATACTGATTGGTACGTGGAAGAACTACAAGCCCTCGGGATGCAGTGCAGGAAAATAACGACAGCTTCCACGCTTACGATGCCGAAACACATCACTAACTTATACACAATTACTAAATGATTTTAATCCTAAGCTAGCGTTAATTTTATCTTATGCAGTTAAGTGGATGCATGAGGTGTAGACATGAAATGTAAAAGAATGCAAATGCTAGCTATATGATGATGAGCATTTCTCTTTCGATGAAAGCTACCTAAGGTAGAGAAAGACCTTTTCTTTTAAAGAAGATAGAAATTAGATATCTAAGAAAACCAAGTTCTAGTCAAAGCCAACTATGAAGCTTTAAAGATCAACATCAATCACAATTCTTGAAAAGACCCAATTTTTAAATTAACATGAATCTGAACGGTAAGGAAAAGAAAAACTCCTTCCTAGAGTGCAACAATTCTAACTTTATGCAATAATAGTCCAAAAATCACAAATGGAATCAAAGATGCAAAAAATATCAACAATGTATAAAACAAAGTAGGGAAGCACTTCGATTTTCAAATGCATGTATCAAAATGAAACTTGATAGCTAAACCCTTTTCATATCTACAAACAAAAAATGATAGAATAACTACAACACCCTCTTCATTCAAAAATCAAAAGGAAGATGACAAGCATCCAAAAAACTCCAAGACAATCAAGAATGGCTCCAAATCTACCAAAATTCAACCAAAAATCAATGATTGAGGGTGGTGGAAGGGTTTGGAGATCATATCTAACAATTTGAACATACCTTAAAATATCTGGTAATGTGATTAGGGATGGAAAGACTGAACCAAGAGGCAGGGGATTGAAATTTCCCTCCACAACAAAGTCACTTACTTGACTAGTAAAACATCCGAAACTCAACAAAATCCACTCTAAATAGAGGTAATGCTAGACCTAGGGGCTCTATGACTATCATATGCAACATACAAAGCATAATGTATCAACCCAAAACCCAAAAATGAAGGAAATTGAGTTGAACTATGAGTTTTGAAGGCTTGGCGCACCTTCCTACACTGCACTAGAGCGCTAGAGAGGGCTGGCACACTTACTGCATTGGGAAAGAGTGCCAGTGGTGCTATGCCACTCAAGGGAAAAGGTGACAACAACAAAGTGGCACTCTGTATGCACTACCCAGGTGCTCCATAGGGCTAGAGAGGCTAGATCTCTTAAGTGAGAGGGGATAGAATCCTAACACTAATCCTAAGAAGGGTCAAGGATGTCCAAGAGACTTCCAAAAAGATAAAATGCAAAGGTAGGAGGTTCTCTAGAGGATAGAAAAAGGATGGATGAAGATACATGAAATCAAATACAAAATGAAATAAAATATATGTTATCCCCAGTATGGTCACCAAATTTGTTAGTGCATAAATCTACTCAAGCAGACTCAAGCCATATCTCCCTAGCCCAAGTGGATTTAGAAAAAATCAAGTACATAATACATCTTACTTTCCTAGATCAATAGATATGAAATTTAATAGATATATCACTTTCTCGAGGTCTGTAACCTACAGGATTGATTATGTCCGGGCATCCTGCTGCACCAGGATTTTCCCGCTTGGACAACTTGTTTCATTTCCCATGTGAGATATTATGCTTCTGTAACATACCAAGACTGATTACATCCAAGGATAACCTGTGAGATTCACCAGGATTGATTACATCCAAGGAAAACCTACATGGATGATTACCCTTGAGCAACCTACGAGTTTCGCTAGGATTTTACGCCTAGACAACATGTATCTCTAGCCATGATAGAACACATCACTCCCTATTTTGAGGGATCTCGATCTAGATCACACCAATTATTTCTTTGAAGTACTCAAAATTCACTCTCGTAAGAGGCTTGGTCAACACATCGACTATATTCTCCTCTGTTGCCACGTACTGGACCTTCACTACCCCTCTCTGTAACGTATCCTTGATATAGTGGAACTTGATCTTGATGTGCTTCAAATTGTCATGGAGCATAGGATTTTTCGACAGCTTCACGCAACCTTGGTTGTCACAGAAGATACAAGTCACATCCAACTGGAGATCAAACAAGTCAGAAAGTAGCTTTCAAAGCCACACATCTTCACAAGTCATCGAGAAAGTGACAACATACTCTACCTCAACTGTAATCAACACCACACATGATTGCTTCTTGCTGAATCAGGAGATCACTCTAGATCCCAAACTAAAGAAACAACCTGAGGTGTTCTTCTTGTCTATGGTGCTACCTGCCAATCCGAATCAACATAACCATGTAGGTTAATACTATGATTCACATCATATTTGAGCCCATAATCTATTGTACCTTTTGGTTTCCTCATTATATGCTTTGTAGCTATCAAGTAAACATGTCTCGGATCCGTCAAGAACTGGCTCATGGTGTTCACCGCAAAGCATATTTATGGTCTCATATTTGTCAGATACATGAATGAGCTAATCATCCGATGATACATCGTGGCATCGACCTTCTCAGATGAAGCATCACTCAGAAGCTTCAAGTTATATGCCAAGTTAGTTGCAGTCCATCAATTTGAATCTCTTCAGAATATCCACTGCATATTTTCATTGACCAAGGAATATCCCATCTACACTATGCCACACATCAATTCCTAATAAGTAGTGCATCCTACCTAGGGATTTCATCTGAAAATATGTAGCACGTCTCCTTTTTTAATTTGTAGTGAGTTCCTCTTCACCTATTAGAAACAAGTCATCGACATATAGTAGGAGTATCACTCGTATTTTGTCTTCCACCTTGAAGTAGAGGTTGTAATTTGCTTTACTCTTGGTAAATCCCAATCTCATCAAGAAGTTATCCATCCTACTGTACCACGTCCTTGATGCTTGTTTCAATCCATACAAGGCCTACTTCAATTTGCACACATGGGTATTCCTATCACATGTCTCGAATCCCAGTGGTTGTTCCACATACACTTCCTCCTTGAATGCACCATTCAAGAAAGATGTCTTGACATACATCTAGTGTATTTTCCATTTCATAACTACTGCCAAAGAAAGTATGGTCCTAATGGAAGTGTACCTTACCATGGGTGCAAATTTTTCTTCATAGTCTATGCCTTCTTTCCGTGAGAATCCTCATGCTACGAATATCACCTATATTTATCGATGCTTCCATATGCAAGATGCTTTATCTTGTAGATCCACTTCGAATTAACGACAGACTTATTTTTCGATCTCGGAACAATATCCCAGACATAATTCTTCATGATCGACTAATATTAATTGATCATCACATCCTTCCATTCTTTCTTTTTTGTATCCTCTTCATAGGTGGAAGGTTCTCTGTTAATGAAGTCACACAGCAGAGCCACATAGATATTGTAGGGATTTCCCCTTTTTCTCTCTCTATGTATTCCCTTTGGAGCGCCATACCTTTAAGCTTCTTATATGACCTCTCGTTCCCATAGTGGTTTCCTCTTGTGGGATTTGTTCTCAAGGAATGTCTCTAGCAGCTCTTGTGGTTTTTCCATGTCGTGATCATCATGGTCCTCTAGAATTGATACTCCAATTTCCATATCTTGGCCTCTTGTCTCTTCAGGTTCCTTGACCTCCTAGATGGGTGTCCTCCTAAATCTAAAGTATTCAGAGTCTTCATCAAAGGTTTTACATCTATACCGATATCTATGTTCTTGAATCCTTGGAAGTATATTCGGTATCCTTTGATGTATCAATGTATCCTATGAAGATACCCTTCCTCCTAGAAGGATTGAGCTTGGCCCTTTTCTCCTTTGGGATATGTATGTACACCGGGCATCCAAATATTCACAAATGGATGAATTCTGGTTTCTTTCTTGAGAAATCCTCTTCCAGAATCTTATTTTCATGTACTTGATGAGGAGTACGGTTCTGTACATACACAACTGTTCTTTATTCCTCCACCCAAAGGTGCATAGGAAGATCTTGATCATGCAACATATGTTTTAAGTTCACATGTAGTGGCCTAAGAATTCTTTGCTTGCAATAGGTAGTGCCCTTTAGTGCACATGTGCAAGCCTCCTACGCCATAGTTCACTTGGTTCAATCGAATCATGAACCAGTTCTTGTTCGGGATGTCCCTTCAAATTGTACAAGCCTCCGTCTTCTTCTCCAATAACTATTGTATCCTCTATTTTCTTTCCTCTGGGACACATCAAAACGTGGCCATCGAGAAAAGCAACCTGTTGGTACTAGAGTTGAAAAACTAAGCTTTATTTTGTAGCCCTAAGTAATATTTTAAGTGTGTCTTGACTATCCTGTTGTATATACATTGATTGTTACATTTTGTTATATTTAGGTTAATAAGTTGGCTCATAGTTTTATTTTTCATCCATACTGGTAAGCTTTCATTATATATTATATGATGAATCGATGCTTTTTATTATTTCAAGTTAAATGTTCTGGTAGCTTGTATTAAACCTTTGAAGGTTTGAGTGCTGCCAAAATGTTATTAGGATTTCTAAGCATCTTTTTCAAATCATGAATAAATATGGTGAAATGAATACATGGATCAAAGTGTTGTACAAGGTACATGCTTCATCATGAAAGAAACTGACAGGTGGATACATATCATTATGGAAATGGATCATGGCTGTACCAAATTGTTTGACATTCATTGTATCATGATTTTGGGTATTCTATGTTGTATTTTGTTTTAGGAGGGTTTCAAGGTCCGTGTTTTTTATTGCCACTGAAATCATGAAGAAATCAAGCGGTAGAACTCATAGGTTCAAATCAACTAATACACAGTGGGCTGTAGAGCATCCAAGGTGTGAAAATTTCTCAGAAACGCAGGTTGGCTTGTATTCTTTGAGAAAATCACAGGGTTCAACGTGGAAGTCCCTATAGAGTTTTCTAGAAAATTCACAGGAACGAGGGTAGAGTTTAGTAGTATCACTTTAGATATCTGAGCAGTCAATAGCAAAGGCTACTAGATTATCCACCGAAGGATAAAAGTGGTTTAAAAAGATACCCTTTCAGGTGGATTTAAAGTTATTTCTTCGACCTGGATATGAAAATTCAGATTGGAGTCAAGGAATTCATAGAGATTTCTTAAGAGAAGAGTGACAAGAGGTTCTTAGTATCATCCACAGGTATGTTACCCATGAGGGGTGATTTGCAACTATCTACATATATCATATGAGGTTTTTGCTTCATGTTGCAGGAGTTTTGAAATTAAATTTGCCTTTCTATTTGTTGAAAATCCTGTCTAAAATGTCAGCTAGAGTTAAGATCCATTCAGATCACAGTTCCCATAGTGTTATCCATCATGGCTTGATCAAATTGTTGATTGACAAGGAGTTGTTGAAAAAGATATGGACTTGGTATAATTTTTTGTTTTGGCTTGTTTTTAAAACTAATGGAAAGTCGCAAGAGGATAAACAGGTGAAAATGAAGTTAAGGAGTAGGAATAAGAGGAAAGATGCGACCAAATAATAGAAAAAGGATGAAAATGTAGGGATTGAAGGGTCTATAAATGAGAAGAATAAAATGGATAAAAGGGTAGAAGAAATGGAGGTAACAGTCAGTTCTCCAAGTGTTGCAGAAGAAGACACGGGGATAGAAAGCTTACAACAACCAGAATCACCAGTCATAAAAAAGACTTATGCACACAATAAAGGTTCTGAAACAACACGATGGAGGCCTAAGACCAAACCCATGAACAAGCCACATTTGAATTTGAAGAAGGTACTAAACCCAAAGCTTTAGAAAGAAAGGTTAATTGAAATTGAAGAATCCTCCTCCAGTGAAGAAGAAACCCAGTCTAAACAAATAGAAGGTATGATTTCAAAAGCCTTGAAAAGCATAGAAGAAAATATCAAGTCTAATACAGATATTTCAGTTAAAAAATTCATAGATAAAGGAGAGGGGTCATGTCTACTTTTAGTGAAGAAACAAATATAAAATAGTCATGTATTGAAGAATATATGGAAGATGTTCAAGATTTATATTGTAAAAATCTAGATGAATAAAATAGGGTTTCATTTCCTGAAATCACAAAGAAGACTGTAAATCAAGAGGTAGATAATTCAGATGCAAATCTGCAAAGGGAAGAAGAAACACAATTTTCAAATCTTAAGAAATCCTTGCAGCACTACATAACTCAGAATTCACACCTTAACCATCTGAATGATCAATTGTTAAATACAAATTGTATGGTCAGGCATGAAATTGAGGATATAAATGTTAATTATATTGAGTTGGTTAAGGTTTATGAAGAAGCAGTAAAAAGGAGGAAAATGGTCCAACAAGTAAACTCAGAGTTTTGAACATAATAAAAAATTGCAGGACAGATTTCCAGCTATGGAGGAGGAGTTAGTTCAACTTCAAAAGAGGTCTCAAGCTCTAGATGGCTTGACCATACTAACAAAATGTGCTCGAAATATTTGACGGGTTGGCAAAGCTTGATGATTCATAAGACAATTAGATGAACTAGATCTAAAAGGATTTGATTTAAAGTTCTTTTTGACAAGGTGGCATGATATATTTTTAAGTTAAAATTTTGTTATTAATGTAATTAAAACCTTTTCTATTTTAAAGTTTTCTTGATCCTATAATTTTGGATCCAAGAAATAGTTTTGAACTATTTTGGTCCTACATGTAGATATCCACAAAAAGTCTCGAGGAGATGTTATTTTTTGTATAAATATAGGAATTTAAAATAGGAAAAGGTGTGGGAGATAGCAGTGGAGTTAGATAGTTCTTTTGGATACATTTTTGGATCTAGAAATATGTTAAATACTGTAAGCTTATTCTGAAATCTATATGAAGGATAAAATATATTAGATGAGCGAATTTTTTACTTCTATTCATGCAAATGTTGTTCATGTATATGATTGTCTATAATAACTCTAATGAAAGATAGTGTTTCTATCCTAGTTTCTTATTACAGATTCCAATATTTGTAATTCTTTTTTGCAGAATTTTTTTGTCTTAAGAATATTTATCAGTTATATAATCAATTGTTTGTGGTTACTTAACTTATTGTTAATTGGTTCATACATTTCTACCATCTGTAGACACATGTTTTTCATAAAATCCTTGTTGGATTTTTTTCATATAGTTATGGGTTTGTAGTTTTAGATTTAAATTCTTGTCTATATACCTTATATTTTTTCCCTACTATTATACACTAGTAAACTTGAAAATACTGAACTTAAAATACTTTATCATACCTGATCGAGATGCTTGGGATTTGTACATTGTGGTCTAGTACAAACTCCAGTACCAACACAACCCTAATCCATTTTGCATCTAGTGCAGAAATGGAGAGAAGATTCTTCTTCAATCCTGGAACATATAGCACATCCTTAATATTTAAATATTTCTTGGAGTCAAGCTTATATGAAGCTTCTCCACTCCCTTTTATGGGGTATTGATAGTCATCCCCAAGTTTCAACGTGTGAGGTGAGTCATGTTCAGACATATTAACGAATGATTCCTTGTATCCCGTCATACTTTTAGAATCTCCAGTATACACAAGCCAATTATTGCTTCCATGTGAGATAATTCCAGTAAGTTTTGAGATTAGCACATACTCTTCATATAAATCATCCTTATCCCATCTGAATATTTTGTTTGTTGGTTCATAATCTTTGGAAAAATGAACATGGTGTCTCCTTTTCTTGATGGTACAATCTCTTGAAAAGTGTCTCTTTTCATCACAAGTATAGCATTAAACATTTGAGGTATCTCTTTTGGAATTCTTTAGTTTCTTGTCCTTATTCTTGGTGTGATGAAATTTCTCCTTTTTCTTGAAGTTCTTCCTAGTGTGAACTGTGAGATATTTATCATCAGTTTCTCCCATATTTTCTTATCTTGTCACAAGTCTAGCTTCTTCTTGTGCACATTATTCTCGAAGTCGGCTGAAATAGATTATCTTCCTTCTTGCACAAATTCCTTGAATGAATGATTCCCATGATTTAGGGAGACCATTCAAGGTAGTTATTACAATTTCTCCTTCTTCAACATTTTCTTCAACTGCTTCAATTTGTTCTTTGATTTGGGAAACCCTTGTGAAGTAAGAATGTATAGTCTCAGAGTTCTGTATCTTCACATTCTTCAATTGGTTCCTCAAAGTCATCTTCTGGTTGATGTTCTTTCCTTTGAACATCTTTTTCAAAGCATCATACACTTCTTTCAGTGTATTGAATGAAGGCATGTGGGGGATGAGGTGATATTCAATAGAATCTGCAATGATTCTCTTAGCCTTATCCATGCTTCTCTTATGATCAACCTTATCCTCATCTCTCTATGGTTCTGGAACTTCTCCATTGATGAACTGATCCAAATCATTATCTTCAAGGATCAGGGAGATTCTGTACTTCCATGCTCATAAGTTATCATCCCCTCCAAGATTTTCCTCAAGCTGTGTATGATGATTCATTTTTCATATGAGAACCTTAAATGGAAATAGAAAAGATTTAGATATTACCAATTTGAGGTGTCTGACCTGGATCCAGAGCTGGCTGGCATAGGGTTTGTCAGATAAACCCTAATTTTCGAAACTTGGAGTTTGTGAATTTTGTTTTGAAAAAAATATGCGCTTCCTTGAGTTGAGTTGCTCATCTAGGTCACTTTCTAAAAACAAAAGTGGTAATCCTCCAAAATTTGATTCCCTACTTCCTCCTGACACTAATGACAGGGTCAAAATGAAACTTCTTCATTTCAGAAACTGCTTCCACCAAACGATGTTCCCTACGGAGGCGAGTAGACTAGCCCTCTTTTCTTGTTGATATGTGGAGAGAACAACTTGAACTAGGAAGCCCTCATTTCTGTAATTGCATAGAGCCTTCTTTCAGAGAGGCTTTGATACCTGTTAATTTTTCTTTAGATATGATTAGTTTATCTAGGATCTTTATCTGAAAGAATAACAAGTACACCAAGATGCATAAGATATTAAAGATACACGAGAGACAAATATTTTCACCGGGGAAACCATAAAGGAGAAAACCCCACAAACTTCTTCAGAATAGTAAGATGATAAAAAATAGTAATAAGAAGTATTCAACAACTATCTGTCTCTCCTCCATTTTCTCTCTCTCTCTCATGCGAACTTGAGAGTGTGAGGCATGTATAAATGAGGGAGAGTGCCTCCCTATTTATACCCTTTCAAGTCACTGAACAAACATAAAACTAGGGCCCATATGTCTTCCATAACAGGGCTGAATTCTCCCAAAGGGACTACAAATACACATTACATGATGTTACACTAGGGACTATTTCCTTGACTTACAATGGAGGTTGTACCTCAAGGTTGTTGACGGGCCGGAAATGGCACAATTGTCAACCGAGAGGCAACCCGACCAAAAAGTTTTCAAAGATGCTCTCAGTCGTTAGGTATCTACCTTTGACGGGAT
Source organism: Pseudotsuga menziesii (assembly GCA_001517045.1). Taxonomy (NCBI): domain Eukaryota; kingdom Viridiplantae; phylum Streptophyta; class Pinopsida; order Pinales; family Pinaceae; genus Pseudotsuga; species Pseudotsuga menziesii. The sequence goes on along the minus strand of LPNX010363460.1, from coordinate 696,519 downwards.
TAAGGCCCCGTTGCCTTCCGTAAACTACTCCCAGCTACAGGAGAAAACTCAAAAAGAAAAACTAAAGCTACTGTTTAACTAAATCTATAGTTTACCTATGAATATATACATCAAACTGTTAAAAATGATTACTGAATTAGTTGGTATATTACACAAATAACAACTGGAATTAACCTAATTAAACAATTAATCTACGAATACAAGAATAAATAATTAAAGAAATATTAAAAGATTCATTTAATTTACACAAGTTATACTATGAACACATGTACATTAATAACAAAAATTGATAGATAAATTATCAAAGTATGAATGTAACACTCTGATTCAAAAGATTTTTCTGTAAAATAAATGAAGAGAACTACTATTAACCTAACCTAAATGTCCTATCCTGATCAGGAGCGTAGAAAGCATTAACCCGGAATTACATTTGCAAATAATGCTACTGTGCTAAAAATCTTGAAAATATTCAGAAGAAATTCAGAAGTTTAAACAAGATAACACAGTGAGCAAGTAGATCACACACATCATGATGAAAACACCAAATCTACTATGTGACATATATTAGCAAATTAAAACCAGCATAAGTCGATAGTTAAACATGATGCATTTTGCATAATTCATTAAAGAAATGATGACAAAACATAAAGACTGCAGAAAGAAGTGACAAGATCAAACGATATCATAAATATATTTGCATAATAAAAATACTGTAAATATATATATAGATATCACCAGTCAAAAGTACTGTAACTGCCAACAACAAATTGTCTTAAGTCACAGGAAATGATTACAGTGATCTTGCCTCGCCCTTTTCCCAACTATCGACCCCCTATCCAGTAATACATCTTTCCTTTAAATACATTTAATCTCACATGGAGATAGTTCTATAAAACTGGAAACTACAAAATCGAAATCTTAACCAATTTCATTTAAAAATGACAAATGCAATCTGTCATTTTTCTACATGTGTCATAATGTCTCGAAATTGGAAAGATCCGATTTATAGCACAAAATCACAAAATGATAAAGGCACTAATGATTTAGTGACACCTGGGAAACAACAAGGCCAACCGATTTGTTCACGACTCCCCAGAGATCATCTTCAAAATGAGCGATCCAAGAAAAACGCATCAACCATATAACCTGCAGCACTACACATTAAAGAGAACTAATTAATACCTACGCAATAGAAAAATAAAATAAACTACATAATCCATCAATCAAATCCAACCAATACCTGTAACAAAATAACTTAATTATCACTTGATTAAAAACTTCAAACCTGAAATCTTCTTAAACATATATACAATAGTAAGTATGCCCGAAATATTATAATTTAATAGGAGCATTAAACACCTGAATATTCACACCATTCACTGGATTCTGTGAATGACCTTTGAATTGCATTAAAGTAACCTGAGCATTTAGCTCACACACTTTTTCCTCATTATTATGATTCTCGTTTTGCAATTTCAGGACTCTTCGAATCAACCTGTTTTTATGCTTCTTCAGACGCAGCAGACCCTTATCATCAGAATCAGATTTCTCTTTCATCCTTGCATTCTCGGCTTCCATAGCATCACGATGTGCTACCATTCCTGTTATTTCTTCCTCCATCCTATGTATTTTATCCAACAAACAGTTTACAAATAATGGGTGAACCATTTCACCAATTCGATAGAAACCCGGTAAATTCGCTTCTACAGACTTGTCCTTAGCTGGAGGATCGACCACAGGGTCAATCTGAAGGTTCTTATCAGACACATGGGGACTGTTATCGGCATGGTTCATGATAGGTTCATGATCAATGTCAAGGCCATCATTAGGCGAGACAATATTCTGTTCTTCGTCATCTATCACAACTGTTTCAATGTCAATGTTCTTACTCACAGAGGACTTAACAGTGCTAACCTTGGCTAACATACTCCTCGTAAACCTGCCAGTAACCTTACCATTCAGCCTTTTTCCCTTTTGCTTGTAGGTATTATCATTACGTTTCGGTGTGACAAGGGATAAGTTCAAAGACTTCCTCATACTCTTGGAAGGAATAGGAGTACCAGGACTACACACAGGAGTGGGAGTAGGATTATCACTGACGCTGGGGCTTACACAACCTTCAGGGTTTGACACAGGCTCGTGCACAGGTGAAGCCGGAGCTCGACAAGGCTCTTGATGTCTAACACATTCTTCAGGGTTATCAAATTGACAATGGCAGAATGCCAAGAAGCCATTCTGTTCGAGAAAATCATCCCATGACCAATTTTGCTTACTCAGCTCTCTTTCTACCAATATCCTAACCAGGCCATGATGAAACAGACTGTGACCGATGTTCTTTGGCCCCTTTTTAATGGCCGAAGACATATTGGTCAAACTCTGAACTAGATAATAGGGAAAATTCAAAGGAAAACTGAGAAAAACAACCAACAATCGAAGGTGATAAACATAAGCTGAGGAAAAATGACCCTCACAAGTCACATACCGGTGAATAACGTCTAGAACCGGTCGCCATTCCTTCCAGAAATATTTTCGTGATACACTAGTTCTGAAGGACACCTCCTAGCAAGGATTCTTCAACATCTGTCTCCATTCCGTGACCTCCATCTGCTTGTACTTGAACCAGCGTTCACTTGTTAATAGCAAACCCGTAGCCAGAGCAACTGAGCGCTCGTCGACCCTAAATTGGAGGTCGACCATCTTAAACCTAGCATCAGACAGCGACAAAGCAAATAACCTGGTCACCTCAGGGTTTGAGTCCGTAAACTTGCGAATAAACGACAACCATCCGACTGCTTCAACCTTGGCTAAGAGTTCAGGGTTTCCATCAAAGAGTTTCATGTCACTAGGTTCAACCCTAACCACCGGAGCCATAGCTACGAGCGAAAATGCACGCAGTCACACACAGAAGAGATACCACAAATCAAAACCCAACAGTAAACTAGAGAGCGAGCATTCAGGATGCAAACCTAGCAGAAAACACAAGCAATGAAAGTCAACGCTCTCATAAACCAAATGTGCCATGAGAAAATCCAAACAAGACCCCTGTAAACTCGGCATGGACGAAGGAGAATAATCACACAGAGTGGTAATTAAGTGATAAAAGAAATGACAGTGAAGACTCCATTCCAGACTCGTTTTGCCATTATTTATTTGACCCGATCGTAAAAACACCACTCATCGCATCAGATACAGGTGTTCAACGATCATGTAACCACAACGCTGAGCATGTACAAGCGATTGAATATCATTTACAGAGCTACGTATGGGTGTAATGATGCCATATCAATATGTGATCAAGTGGATGAGATAGCGACACGAATGGAACCAGCCAGAGGGAATGGACCTTGGGTGTTTACCATTGACCTTACCCTATGATGGTTTAAATCTTCGAAGGTGGCGAGCATACGACAGGACATCAAACCAACCCCAAACTTCACATACAAAACTATAAATTAAGATATGGAGCATATTGTAAAGATCGGGATCAAATAATAAAGTTGGACTGCACATGATTCAGAAGTTAAACAACAAGCCTTGGAGATAAAATTTCCATGAACATTGATAAGGTACCAAACAATACCATAATCGACTTTCCAATTTCACAATCTTATTAAATTCGCACATAAGACGCAAATAAAAATATCAAGTAATAAGTTTTCTAATAAAGCTTATGGTCAGGTTATAATAAAAGGCATGGAAATCAAAATACTCACACCCTAATCTGAAAGGTAAGCCAATTCAAAATAATAATTTCAATGTAGTGATTTATGTTACCTAACCATAATTCACAAAGGTTGTAAAAACATGGAATTTCATCGTTTCAGTAGCTCACGGAATGTGATTGTTTCAGTAGTTTCTGATTCCTTAGATTTGAAACAAGAAATTCAAACATTTCATCAAAAGAAAATAAAATTTTGTTTGATGAAATTTGTTTTTTAAAGGCTGTTGGGTAGGAGCACAACAAAGGTCTAGACACAATTAATACACCCCGCAAGGGGATAAACACACCCCCAATGGAGGTACAACAACATACAATGATAATATACACCTGAATATCTTCCGAAGTTACAAATACATCAATAATTTAAATGGGCATACATATAATTACTTGCAAGAGAAATAAAATAGCCAAGCAACAATTAAAGATAAACACACAATATTTAAGTGGAAAAACCAAAATTGGGAAAAAACCACCTAATAGATCTATTATCTCCCTAGACCTAAACTGGTCACGCCGAGCCAAGTGACCTAGACACCACTCACCTGTAAGCCACTTTACAATGAGCATTCTCAATCCTTATAAAGAGTCCTTTACATGCAATACGATGGGACAATAACATGGGCCACCAAATACCATTGGCCACCAATACCATGGAAATTACCATGGGCTACAAAAAAACCATGTGCTAGACCTCAACCACCTTTGACTCATTCCTCAGTCAAAGTTAACCCTAACAATCCCCCCCTTTAAAATTTAATTGGAGTAAACAAAAAACCCCCTCAAAGTCGTACCAAGGAATCTCACATACACCCCCTTATCACCTAGTTTTATCTCCCAACTTTACCGGTGTGTTACCATGGGTATCCATGCCTTACTAGGTCTTAGAGCCATATTCCCATTTACATGCAAACTTCTCCATTAATTTTTTTTCATGTCCCTTCATGGTGACTACACCATCACCATCTATTGCTTCATTCTCTTTCTTTTCCATGCTTTATTTCTGCCATGCTCCTTTTGTACATGCAGTCAACCTTGCCATTGACGTCCATATAAAAAGAATCCATCTACTGGATTACATGGGTCCTCATTTGCTATAACTACCCGTTCTCTAGGAATTCTCTTCACATACATGGTTCATTAATCTTGGTCCCATAACTAATATTAAACCATCTTACATTCCTCCCGCAATCGAAGACTTAACCTCTCTGATCCACATCAAGATAGGATACAAGCACGCCTTCCACCACCACACCTACCTAGTGGCATATTCTACACTTGATACAACATCCCTTCTTTGTGCATAAGAGGGATACCTCGTGTTTCTAGCACCCAAGGAAATTACATTCTGACTAGGAACCAAAATAATTCTAGTGTGTTGGGTACCGTCGAACATGCACCCCATAATTAATTTAAAACCAAGTGCAATACAACGAGCACAACTATATTCCAAACAATGGATCTGATACCAGTTCTTAGTATTTAAATGAGCATACATATAATTAATTGCAAGAGAAATAAAATAGACAAACAATAATTAAAGATAGATACACAATATTTAGGTGGAAAACTTTAAACCAAGAAAAAACCACCATAATAGATCTATTATCTTACTTGACCTAAACCGGTCAAGCCATGCCAAGTGAGCTAGCCACCACTCACATCCACCATTAAAATCCATGACACTTTACAATGGAGCATTTTAAAGCCTTATAAAAACTTCCTTACATGAAATACCATGGGGTACCAAATACCATTGGCCATGAATACCATGGAAATTACCATGGGCTACACAAAACCATGTGCTAGACCTCAACCACCTTTGACTCATTCCTAAGTTAAGGTTAACCTTATCATGGTGTACCTTTTATAAGAGGATACATTACATTTATTCACTTATAACTATTGGCTAATGGGTCTTTTAGCCCCCATTATCACCACGAAGGATCCCACCAACTACAATACCATTGTTAAATTAGGTCCTGTCACTAAGAGGGGGGGTGTGAATCAGAGACTAAAATTTAAAAAATATTTTAGCTAGTGTAAAAAACAAATTTGAAGACAATAATTTATCGTGGAACCCAATAAGGTAAACCACCAACACTTTCCTATTATCTGCAAAACTTTGTTTTTTACAATATATAATAGAATAATATGTCTCTTTTTTTTGGATCAACGCCAACTGATCGGGATGCACACACACCCTTATTCACTAGCACCAACTGGTAGGAGGCAATGAATCCCTATTTAGTCAACTACGACTGACAAGGATCACGTAATCCCTTTGCATGAACCAACCTACCCTTGCACCACCCATCCACACTTAAATGTGATGAACCATGCACACAGATTAGAACATCGGTGTCACTTTCATTTGGTATTAGTCTCCTTGGATCTGGACACAAAAGACGCTTTATTTTCATTTTAAATTTTTGTTTAAGTACTTGTCAGTATATCTGCACAACTACATTTTTTCCCTCTTGGATTGTGACTAATGGCTACAGACACATCCATTCATCATCTAACCTTTAGTCATCGCAAAATTTTATCGTGCATTTGCACTAGACACACCCTTTCATTCTTTTCACAGCCTAGAATCCATTTCCGTGACTCTTTTAACATTTTTATTATGATTCCACACTTTTGTAGAAATAATAGATCAATTCTATGAGCAATGATGCTAATAAGAAGCACAGGAAATAGATCTTGCTACTAAGAATTCTCACAAGCATACACAGGAAAAATAGAGAGAAGAAAAGAGACTGAATCACATGAATGAAGAGATGAATATTGGTGTGTATCCTTTCATTGAATAATTATGAATAATAGTGCACATAAATAGTACATCCCTCATAGGAAAATCAAATTGTATGGAAACAACTCATAAAGCTCAAAAAGGCTAACTTACCAAAATATAGCAAACCCCCATAGGTGCCTAAAGCACTTAACAAATCTATCAAGGACCTCACGAGTTGGAAAAAGCATGAGTGAGTTGTCAAGGAGATGGAAATAACATGCTAATCCTAGAAAATGGAGAAAAACTAATGGAGGATGGGTTGGAAACAAAAGCTCCCAGTTTCCTAGTTGACTAGCTTTTATCTTATCCATAGAAAAGCAGGAAAAGCAGAAAAAGTAGAATAAAGCAGAATCTGCTGTAAAGTCCTGTATACTAATTCTAGATGGTCAAAAGGTGGTCAATATCAACCCAGAATTGCAAATAAATCATTCCTAGGATATAGATGGCATGTATTGACTTTAAGGTGTAAGTGGATGCCAACTAATTAAGCTAGTGGGTGAATAATTAATCAAATAATGATTAATTATTTTATCCTAAGTTGTGAGTGGGTTTAATATATTCCTACACCCCCCTATAAGTCTGACTTTATGATGGTATGAAGAAAAAAATGGATGCATATGGATGCATATAGGGCCCAACAACAAGGCTATGGTCACCCTTTAACAATTATTATGTACAGAAAAGTGAGGAAAGAGGAAAAACCACATGGGGAAAATCCTCCCTCAAGATAGGAAAAGGCACAGAATTTGAAATGTATCTTCAATATATCTTCATCTTCACTTTAATGAGCCGATTGAATTGCTTCTGGATGAAGGACTTGTTGAAGAAATCATGAACTCCATGATCATGCGTTGGAGTGTAGAACCTGCAAGAAGGAAGATGAGAGACTCCTTGTATCTCATCAACTGCTGAAGTAGGATCATTATCTGAATGCTTCTTTCTACTGTCAAACTCTGATCTGCAAACATAATCTGAAATGGAAAAGAGATCTGTGCATACTCCTTTCCAAAGAGTACAAAAAATAGGGCAATTTATTTCACACCCAATTCCCTGAATAGCTGCAAAATTGTGATGTGGATCACATGTCAATCTTCCAATCTGATGTAGCACCTGTATATATCTGATATGAGGCTGATAAAAATCTGATATATTAGAAATATTATCATATGGAACAGCAAGGACAAAGGCTTCAATGGCTCCATGAGGATATAGGGCTAGACTAGGAAAATTATGAGCAATTGGGGAAAATTGATAGGTGTAAAAATATGAATGATGGATGTGCATAAGATCTGAAACATAAGTGTTTAGAACAGATCCAAACATGTTTAATATCAGTCCATATATGACTAAGGTCATGGATAACCAGCCACTGAAAGTTAGGAAAGACTTCAAATCATGTACGATAAATATCACTGCATAAGAGACCAATGAGGAATCAACTAGTGAGCTTGGGATTTGTATAGTATTTGGATTATTCACAGGTATGGTAGATGGTATGGATGGTGGTATTATATGTGTATCAACCTACAAATATGATTCTAAATCAGAATCCAAAGGATCACATATAATCATATCAATAGACTCATGGGAATACATTGGTAATGAATCCTTTGTATCAAACGAG
>LPNX010363460.1:666815-687991 GCA_001517045.1 Pseudotsuga menziesii | reverse complement strand
TTTCATCAATAGTATCACAAGAAGAAAAATCACCTTCAAGAGACACAGAAAAATATGGCTCTTCAATATTTGCTTCTTCATTGAAGGAGGAAGCATTCGAATCAATGAGGGTATCAGCAACATGAACTGTATGAGAAAATTATTCATCATGATCAACTTCATCAGAGAATGTAGAGGCCAAGAAATCTTGAGAGAGAGAACAAGAGGAGATGCTAGGTTCACTCCATGCTTCATCTTCAATTTCCTGCAAACCAAAAGCTTTGTCCAAAATTTTCCAAACTCAAATGGAAATTCAGCAAAATCTATGAGATGATATATATTTGGAGACATTTCCAAACACATATTCCATAAGCTCTATCACAATTATTTATCCAATCAATCTTCTGTTCATAAGACTCAGGTTCACTCAATGCACTAATGGAGACATCAAAGAGACATTGACTCTTCAAGTATGCCCTCATCTTTGGCTTCCAATAAGCATATTTGAAAGGATATAGTAGAGGAACTTTTGAATCCATATTGAATTTGTTGATATGCTCTAAGAGATACTCTCTGCAACCTGCAAAACAAACTAGGAGAAAATCTTGTAAGCTATACAAGATCTTCTTCAGAGAGGGATAGGAGACTGGAAGCGCTCCTCAACTCTATAGAAATTGATCAACCTTGTAGCTCTGATACCATGAAGATATAATATATCAATGCTATGAGCAATGATGCTAATAAGAAGCACAGGAAATAGATCTTGCTACTAAGAATTCTCACAAGCATACATAGGAAAAATAGAGAGAAGAAAAGAGACTGAATCACATGAATGAAGAGATGAATATTGGTGTGTATCATTCCATTGAATAATTATGAATAATAGTGTACATAAATAGTACATCCCTTATAGGAAAATCAAATTGTATGGAAACAACTCAAAAAGCTCAAAAAGGTTGACTTACCAAAATATAGCAAACCCCCATAGGTGGCTAAAGCACTTACCAAATCTATCAAGGACCTCACGAGTTGGAAAAGGCATGAGTGAGTTGTCAAGGAGATGGAAATAACATGCTAATCCTAGAAAATGGAGAAAAACTAAAGTAGGATGGGTTGGAAACAAAAGCTCCCAGTTTCCTAGTTGACTAGCTTTTATCTTATCCATAGAAAAGCAGGAAAAGCAGAAAAAGTAGAATCTACTGTAAAGTCCTATATACTAATTTTGGATGGTCAAAAGGTGGTCAAGATCAACCCAGAATTGGAAATAAATCATTCATAGGATATAGATGGCATGTATTGACTTTAAGGTGCAAGTGGATGCCAACTAATTAAGCTAGTGGGTGAATAATTAATCAAATAATGATGAATTATTTTATCCTAAGTTGTGAGTGGATTTAATATATTCCTACAACTTTCGATCCTGTAGATGGTCTTTCTGCACTTAGTTTTCCGCCTCTACCGTTCCGCATCGTCGATCTCCTTCAAGATTTTCATGATCGTCGATCTGAGGTGGAAATTGGATATCGAATGTGCCTTTTTCAAATATCGTTCCATGATTTCCGAACCAATATTTCTGCACAAAATGTTTCACACCATTTATCTCATGCGGGATTCTTTGTGACCATCGATCTTCCGGATTGCGGGATGCAGAAGCTGGACACTCAATGTTTCCAAAACTTCGACCTTTTAATTTCCGCAGTTCCGCACACACACTTTTGTTCCCGCACTGCAAAATGTGGAATTCGAAAACTCAATGTTTCCAAAACTTCAACTTTTTACGCTGCGGTTCAGCACACGCATTGACCCTTCCGCATTGGCCTTTCTGCACTATGGAATGCGGAAGTCAGAAACAAAATGTTTCCAAAAATTCGACTCTTTTTATTTCCGCGGTTCCGCACCCTCACTGAACTTTCGGCACTTCCTTTTCCACACCGTGGAATGCAGAAGTTGAAAACTCAACTTTCACAACTTCGACTTTTTGCACTCCGCGCTTCCACACCCGCACTTCTTTTTCGAACTGTTGTTCTATTTTAGCGGATCACTTCTCAGCCGTTGGATCTTGGTTTTTTGTAGAACTTCTGTCTTGTCCACTTTCCTTGCGGATCTACTATTGACCGTCGTTCTTCTTGTGGATCAATTCTCAGTCGTCTGATTTCAAATCTTTGGTGATATACAACCTTTCCGCCTTTCTTATGCAGAACCGATCATCATCTGTTGGATATTGTGTGAGATGATTCCTCACCATTCATTTCTAAACTATTGCAAAACTGCACTCCCGTTTGTTTTTCCGTTTCCGGAATGGATATCCCACAAGACTTTTCAAACCGTGTTGCAGGATAGATCTTGACCATTGATTTGTTTACTCTTCGATCATTGGTTTAACTCTTAGCTATTTTTAATGTCAACTAATGTTTTTCTCTTGTTTTGGCATATTGATATTTCACTCATGTGACCACGATAAGAAAAAATAAGAACATGGCTAGACAGTTAGTTCATCAAATAACAACCCCATGCCCTCAAATAGACTTACCATCATTAAGACAATATCTGGTGGGAATTTCCAAATTCTTTATCAACCTCCTCTTCTAACACTTAATCACTTTCAGGAAACCCCAATTTGGCAGATCCATGAATTTTTCTCCAGACATGCTCAAGGAGAACTAAGGCCATGGTTAAATAGATAAGCAAACACACTACAAGATCACCATGTTCTGAGGGAATTTATTTTAACCCATAATTTAAGGATGGCATATTTCTAAGGCTACTTGGCCATTTTTGCTTGCTCTGGCACAAACCCCTGTTTTGGCAGACCTAGATCTTTCTCATCAAAAGTGATGGAATCAAACTAAAATCATGACTAGGTATCAAAACCAACTAGCTATAGGATGGTACCATGGTCGTGTGGGCATTCTTCTTAAACCATGAATTATGGAAAGCATTCTCTTAAGGCTATTGGGACCAATTTTGACTAATTATTACATACTTGGTCAATTTCCTGATTTTTTCCATTTTTCCATATTTCTCCAAAGCGATGCCATAATGTAACAATGAATTTCAACTTCATTCCATATCATCATCTATGCCATGTCATCATATATTTTGTTTATCCTTTGTCATTCCTAAACTATTTGACATCAATGACAATTATCTTCCATATTGCCAACAATCCCCCCCTTTGGCATTGATGGAAACATCTAAACCTTCTCCCCCTTTGACACCAATGAAAAAGGATAACCTTCCAGCCGGTTCCATTATTGAGTGTGAATTTTTACTCCCCTGAGTATGTGACTCCTTGATTTACTACCCTTTTGCCATTGAAGGGTTAAATGACTCCCCTGACTTTGATTACTATCTTTTGAGAGATTAGTTTGGAAGATAAACTATTCCTAGTATTTGTATGAGATATTCAAACACATCTCTATTTAAAGGTTTAGTGAAGATGTCTACAATATGTTCTTGATTTGGGATATATTCCAATTTGATGGTCTTCTTTTTAGCATGATCTCTTAGATAGTGATATTTTATTGGAATGTGTTTTTGTTTTGAGTGATGGACATGATTCTTGGAGAGACTTATATCACTTTTATTATCACAGTAGACAACAGTGGGTTCTTTAAACACTACTTTGATGTCTTGTAGAGTTTGTTTCATCCATTCCACTTTTGCACAAAATTCTACTGCTGCAATTTACTCAGCTTCAGTAGTAGATAGAGAAATTGAGGTTTGTTTCTTACTTGTCCAAGCTACCAATGATTCTCCTAAGAAAAATGCTCCTCCACTTGTACTCTTTCTATCATCTACAGAACCTGCCCAATCTACATCTAAGTAGGATTTTAAAGAAAATGAATTCTTTCTATGATACCACAATCCAAGATCTATGGTTCCTTTCAAATACCTAAAAATTCTTTTCACAACATGAACATGGCTCTCTTTTGGTCCAGCTTGAAATATAGCTACCATCATCAACAACTTGATTGACATCAGGTTTCGAGGCTGTTACATAAAGAAAACTCCCAATCATTGATCTATAGTGTTTTGGATCTATTTGCTTGGACTCATTTTCCTTGCTTAGTTTGCATCCAGTTGTCATAGGTGTACACATAGGTTTGCAATATTCAAACTGGATTTTTTTCACCATATCTTTAACATATTTGGACTGATGGATAAATATCCCCCTTTTGGACTGAACTATTTGAAATCCTAGAAAGAAATTCAGTTCACCAAGAAAGGACATTTCAAATTCTTGTTGCATCCTACTAGCAAAGCCTTTACTCATTTTTTCATCATCACTCCCAAATATGATATCATCAACATATACTTCCACAATAATCATGTAATCACCAACAATTTTACAGTAAATATTACTGTCTGCTAACCCTCTTTTGAATCCATGTACTTGTAAGTAAGAATCTAGTCTTGCATACCATGCTCTGGGTGCTTGTTTTAACCCATAGAGGGCTTTATGTAGTTTACAAACATAATATCCTTTGCCAGTTAACTGGAACCCTTCTGGTTGCTCAATGTAGACTTCCTCTTCTAAGTTTCCATTGAGAAATGTTGACTTGACATCCATCTGATATACTTTGATTTTTTGTAGCTGGCAAAGGATAAGAACATCCTAATTGCCTCCAATATGGCCACAGGTGCAAAATATTCTTCAAAATATACTCAATCAACCTGATCATACCCTTTAAATAACAATCTAGATTTGTTCCTGATTACTTGTCCATTTTCATTTACTTTGTTTTTAAGACCCATTTAGTTCCAATGACATTCTTATTTTGTGGTATTGGAGCTAGTTCCCAAGTTTTATTTTTTTTATTTGGTCTAATTCTTTATTTATAGCTTTGAACAAACTTTCATCTTTGCATGATTCTTTGATTGATATGGGCTCAATACATGACAATAGTTCTATCTCTGTGATACACCATTTGTCTTCTTGTTTGTACTCCTGCACCTTTATTTCCAATGATTTGGTATTCATGATGATTCTTTTAGACTATCCTGGAATGTGTGTTTGTGTCTCTTCTAGGAGATTCTTCTTCTTCTTCTTGAGTATCATCCTCTTCTTCTTCGGTATTTATTTCATATTCTTGTATATCTTCTTTTTCTTCTACATCTGTTTGTGTACCAACTAGCTCATCATCATCCTTGCTTTCACTATCGAGTATATTCTCTTGATGTTTGAACTTATTTGTTTTTAAATCATCCACCTTAACATCAACACTCTCAACAATCTTATGTAATCTGAAATTGTAGCATCTATATTCCTTTTTTGTAGAAGAATATCCAAGAAATATACCTTCATTGGATATGGCATCAAATTTCCCAATATTCTCACCAAGTTTTTTGATGTAACATTTACTTCCAAAAACCTTAAAATATTTTACAGAAGGAGCTCTTCCAAACCATAATTCATAATGAGTCTTATTATGTATTTTTTTATGAGTTGTCCTCTATTTAAAATGTATACTGTTGTGCTTATGTATTCCCTCTAGTATCCATCAGATAGTCTTGCTTCATTGAGAATGGTCCTTGCAACCTCCTGGACTGTTCTATTCCTTATCTCAGTAACCCCATTTTGCTGAGGTGTGCTGTCAGCATAAATGTGTCTCTTAATTCCATGATTTTCCCATAAGATATCAAACTCTTTTGAGGTGAACTCAACATCGTTGTCTGATCTAAGACATTTGATTTTTGCTTCTGTTTCATTTTCAACAAGAGTTTTAAAAGATTTGAACTTGTCAAATGCTTCTGATTTTTCTTTAAGAAAAAAATACCCACGTCATTCTAGTAAAATCATCAATAAACATCATAAAAAATACTCTCCTTGCATACTTTTTGTCCTTGTAGGTCCACAGATATTAGTGTGAACCATCTCTAAGGGCTTTGAGGTTGAGTGTTATTTTGTTTTGAACCTTACTCTAGTTTTCTTCCCTAATTGAAAATGTATACATATAGTATTTGAAGGCTTTGTGATATTTGGTAAGTTTCTCACTGCCCCAAGATTGCTAACCTTCACTAGATTATCAAAGTTAATGTGCCCCAACCTTCTATTCCATAGCCAACTTTCATTCACTAAATTCATATGACATTTCTTAGACTGTCTCATATTTAGTATGTATACATTTTCAAGAGTTATAGAAGCAACACCAACTGATTTTCCTGAGTTCTTCCTTCTTATCTCACATTTCTAAGAATAAAAAAATGCAAATGTGCCCCTAATCATAGGTTTGGATGACACTTAATATATTAGGTTTCATATTTTCTACAAGTAACAAATTTTTGGCTTTATCTTTTCCTATATTCACGGTGCCTTTCCAAATAGTATTACCTAAAGCATTGTCCCAAAATGCAACTATACCCTTTTGCTTTCTTAAGTTTGAAAACTTGTCCTTATCTCATGTCATATGTTTTGAACACCTACTGTGAACGTACCAAATAAATCTTTTATCTTGTGTTCTCAAGGAAATAAGACATTCCTCTGTTGATGTTATTTCTTTCCATAGTTTATTTTTCTCTCTAATATCCTTTGGTTTTTCTGATATTTCCATTAACTTGCAATTTCTTGCTTTATCTCCACAATTATGACAATTGAAGCATTCTAAATCCCTTTCTTGTAGAGGTGTAAATGAGTTATAATTTCTACTCTTAACATGACTAACTATCTGTTTGTCCTTGAATTTATAGCCTTTAACATTCAATATTTTCCTCTCATATGCTCTACAATTCATAGTTTTGTGTCCAAAGTTAGATCATGCAAAACAATAACCAAGGAAAATGTGAGGATACTTGTTTTGATAAACCTTCTTTGTAATTGTCTTGAATCCCTTCTTGATGGGTGGAAATGATTTTCTGGAGTTCTGAGCGTTCCTTGTCTTTTCTTCCTCTTTCTTCTTGAATGTACTGAGAAGAGAAGCTGCATAAGCTTTTGGGATAACTTGATTTTCTTCTTGAGAATAACCTATTCCATTTTTGTTAGTTGGGTTTCTTTATGTGGTTATAATCTCATCTAAAATTTTAGAACTATTTTCATATCTAGTTTGAATAAATTTTGCATTAAGCTCTTTTCTTAAATGAACTAATTCTGCCCCCATTCTTTCACAGATTAGTTGTTTTTCTTTAAGATATTTCTACAGCCTTTCTTCTATCCTATTTGCATCTTGAATTTTGTGTTTCATATTGCTCATGATTTTCTTCATCTCCTTTTATTTCTGTTCATGTTCTTCCTGTTGTTCAACTACAAAAATTTTCAGTTGTCTACATTTATTTTTGTATCTTTTTAACCTGTCCAAAGCACTAAGTAGTTCTTCTTCCAGATTAACCTATCCTTCATCTTCTGACTCTTCCTTATGCTCAGTTTCTTATATTTCATTAGACTCTTCAATACCTAGAAGAATGAATTCATCATCACTGTCACTAATGTCAGATGAACTCCTGTCTTCTTCTTCTTCTTTTGAGTATAAATTATTTTTTCCTTTGTACTTTTTCTTATAGTGGAATTTTCCCTTTTTCTTGTATTGTTTTTTTTTTTCATCTTCATCCTCAGAGTCTTCCTTGGGATAGGGAATCTTGGCTTGAAATTGCCCAATTTTGCGACAATTAAAACATTTGAAGGGCAACTTACCTTTGTACTTCCTCAATCCTTTCTGGAGTTTTTTTAATAAAATTGGCTTCTTCCACATCAGATTCTTCATTATGGCCAGTCTGAGTTTTTTGCTTTTGCTTTTTTATTTTCTTGGTCACTTTGAAGGTTGCTTCTCCTTTTGAATTATTATCAATTCCTAGTCTTAGTTAATAGACTATAATAATTCCATACAATTCATCCTTGGTAAGTTCTCTTGATATTCAAGGGTGGATACTTTGGGAATATATGCCATAGGAAGTGTTCTTAATACTTTTTGCACTATCTCATCGTCTGCTATTTCTGCTCCTAAACCTATGATTGTATTGACAATATTGTCAATTTTCTCAAAGTACTCTGAAATAGTTTCATTATCCTTCATTTTTAGACCTTCATACTGAACTCTGAGGTGAAGTTTTGTCGTTTTTACTTTGGAATCTCCTGCATATAAAGTTTCCAATTTGTCGCAGAGTTGTTTCACACTTGTACAAGATAGTACTTTTTCAAGATCCTTTTACTCACTCCAGCTTGGAATGTATTTAAGGCTTTTGCATGTTCCCAATATTTATTCCTGTTTTCTGCTTCTGTGGGAGTATTTGGAACATCATATCCTTCTTCAACTAATGCCCAAACTTCCAGACCAATGGACATCAGATAAATTTTCATTCTAATCTTCTAGAAAACAAAGTCTTCACCATCAAATATGGGGACTCTTATTGACATATTCATCTACTGATCCATAGTGGTTTTAATAGGATCTTCCTTCTAGTGGTTAAAATGTGGTGAAGGAACTGGCTTGACACCAATTTTTAATTCAGGTCTTGTCACTGAGAGGGGGGGGGGTGTGCGTGAACCAGAGATTAAAATTTAAACAAACTTTTAGCAGGTGTAAAAAACAAATTTGAAAACAATAATTTATCGTGGAACCCAATAAGGTAAACAACCAACGCTTTCCTATTATGAGCAATTTTTTTTTTTGCAATATACAATAGAAGAAGATGTCTCTTCTTTTTGGATCAACACCAACTAATCGGGATGCACCCACACCCTTATCCACCAGCACCAAATGGTAGGAGGAAATGACCCCCTATTTAGTCAGCTATGACTGAAAATCAGCATGTACTCCCTTTGCAGGCACTAACATACACTTGCACCACCCTTCCACCCTTAAATGTGATGAACCATGCACACATATTAGAACATCGGTGTCATACTTACTTGGTCTTAGTCTCCTTGGATCCGAACACAAAAGATGGTTTATTTTTGTTTTAAACTTTTGTTTAAATACTTGCCAACATACATGCACAATTGCATTTTTTACCTCTTGGATCGTGACTGCTGGCTACAAACACATCCATTCATCATCTAACCTTTAGTCATCATAATATTTCATCATACATTTGCACCAGACATACCCTTTCATCCTTTCCGCAGCCTAGAATCCATTTCCGTGACTCTCTTAACATTTTTCTCATGCTTCCACACTTTTGATGCTATATATGGTCTTTCCGCACTTAGTTTTCAGCCTCAACCATTCCACATTGTCTATCTCCTTCAGGATTTCATGACTGTTGATCTGAGGTGGAAATTGGATATCAGATGTGCCTTTTTCAAATATCATTCCATGATTTTCGAACCAATCTTTCTGCACCAAAATTTCCACAGCGTTGATCTCCCACGGACTTCTTTGTGACCGTCGATCTTCTAGATTGTGGGATGGGGAAGTCGAACACTCAATGTTTCCAAAACTTCAACCCTTTTTATTTCCACGGTTCTACACCCGCACTTCCGTTCCTGTACTGCGTAATGCAAAAGTCAGAAACTCAAAGTTTCCAAAACTTGAAACTTTTAATTTCGGTGGTTCTGCACCCGTACTTCCATTCCTGCACTGTGGATTGTGAAAGCTGAAAACTCAATGTTTCCAAAACTTTGACCTTTTAATTTCCACAACTCCGCACCTGCACTGGCCTTTCCACACTGTGGAATGCGGAATTTAGAAACTAAATATTTCCAAAACTTCAACCTTTTTTATGTCCGTGGTTCTGCACCTGCACTGACCTTTGCACACTTCCCTTTCCACACTGCGAAATGTAGAAGTCAAAAATTCAACTTTCACGACTTCTACTTTTTGTACTCCATGCTTCCACACCCGTAATTCTTTTCCAAACCGCTGATATGTTTTAGTGGATCACTTCTTAGTCGTTGGATCTTGGGTTTTCGTGAAACTTCTGTCCTGCCCGCTTTCCTTGTAGATCTACTATCAATCGTATATCTTCTTGCAGAATGTTTCTCATTTCGAATCTTTGTTGATCTACAACCTTTCCGCCTATCGTATGCATAACTGATCCTCATCCGTCGGATCTCGTGTGGGATGCTTCCTCACTGTTCATTTTTGAATTATTGCAGAACTTCACTCCTGTCCGCTTTTCCGTTTCTACAATGGCATTCTCGTAACACATTTAAAACCATCGATCTGCTATGGGATATATATTTACCATCGATCTGTTTACTCTTCGATCATTGGTTTGAACTCTTAGCCATTTTTACTATGTCAACTAATGTTTTTCTCTTGTTTTTGTAGATTGATATTACACTCATGTGATCACCATAACAAAAACTAATAACATAGTCAGATAGTCAGTTCATCAAAGAAAAACCCCATGCCCTCAGATAGACTTATTATCATCAATACAATCTCTAGCGGTAATTTCCAAATTCCTTATCAACCTCCTCTTCTAACACTTAGTAATTTTCAGGACTTTCTTCAAAGTTTATCCTGAAACCCAATTTGGTAGATCCATGACTTTTTCCCCTGAAATGCTCAAGAAGAACTAAGTCCATGATTAAATAGACAAGAAAACACACTACAAGACCCCCATGTGCTGTGGGCATTTACTCCAACCCATAATTCAGGGTTGACATATTTCTGAGGCTACTTAGGCATTTTTGCTTACTTTGGCACAAACCTCTATTTTGGCAGACCTAGAACTTTCTCATCAAAAGTGATGGAATCAAACTAAAATCAAGACTAGTTATAAAAACAAAGTAGCTATAGGATGGTACCATGGTGTGGGAATTCTTCTCAAACCATGAATTATGGCAAACGGTCTCTTAAGGTTGTTGGTACCAATTTTGACTAATTATTCCATACTTAGTCAATTTCCTGATTTTTTCCATTTTCCCATATTTCTCCAAAGTGATGTCATAATGTAACAACGACTTTCAACTTCAGACCACATCATCATCTATTCCATGTCATCATATCTGCCATTATATATGTTTTTCATCCTTTGTCATTTGTGAACTATTTGACATCAATGACAATTATCATCCATATTGTTAACGCAAAACATTGCTCTGCTAGCTCTATATGGTCTAAACCACATACATACCTTATTTCCCTACCATTTTTCCTTACCTTTTACCTCCAAAACTATGGTTTAATTTCATTTTCTCTCAAAAAAGGCCAAAAATCCCACAAAAAGGTAAAAAATGCTCACAAAAGAGAAAACAACTCACAAAAGGGCTAAAAAACCCCAAGAGCTAAAAACACAAAAAAGGGCTTAAAACCCTAAATAGGTCTTGGAACCCTATTTACCCTAAATAGGGTTCCAAGACCCTAAAAGAGAGAAAGTGACAGAAAAAACTTTAAAATAGCGTGGAGGTCTCCATCACAAGATTCACTTATTCCTTCTCCCATTATTCTATTTTCGTGAGTACAGTGAGAAACCATTATTCTTAAAGTACTCACCTCTTTTTTCTAATAATTCCATATCCACACCATCTCCCATCTAGTATGTTGAGGCATCCTCTGTACTAACCATCCTGTGGAGAGGCGGCCCATTTCCAAGTTTGGGACACGGTGGCCCATTTTGAAGGAAAAGAGAAGGTATACTTGTCACGTTTTTTGTTTGTTTAGTTTAGTTGTAGTTTCTTACTGGTTTTTTGTTTACCAATATGTTGTTTGCTGTATCTTTCCTTCACGAACTCTACCCTTCTATCCCATTGACGGAAGGCAGGTGCTTTTGCACGTAGCAAGGGTGAAAACCCTGCTACAGTTTTGGAGACCATACCGGGTCGATCCTTTTCGATCCTCTTGTTTTGTAGGTGTTTATTTTAGTTTTAGTCTCAGTCGTCACTGATCAGACCCTAGGTGGCCAATCCAAACCTGTACGGCACCAGTTCCTGCCCCTATCAACCTCTGTCGACCTTTTTTTTTTCCATTTTCGGTTGGCATCATGCCTTTCAGGACGAAACACACAACCTAGTCCCGCCTTTCGAGTTGGAACCCATGACTTAGGTCGCAATGTTTACCCCTTAAAATGTGACTTGTCTTCGAAGGAAACGTCATGCCTATTTTGTAGTCAGTAGGGACCCAGTTGCCTTTGTTTGGATTACTTGAGCGACCCAGTCATGGCTGCCCAATAGTTAAGAGAGACCTATCTATTTCTGAACCCAGTCACCTCTGTTTTTCCTATTTGAGTGACCTAGTCGTGGTTGTAGACCTGTCACGGGTGACCTGTCTATTTCTAAGTTGATTTCTGCATTTTACATTCATGTATTTCATTTTAAAAGTCGAAAATTAACACACTTATTTAGCCCCTCCTCCTCTACTCGGTCATCACCCTCCAAGGTCTTCTGAGATATGATGGGGGGTTGAGTAAGTTTAGTAATAAGAACCCAATTTATTATTTTTCTCTTGAATTAAAAACAAGTGACTTTGGATGCTACATGGAGTGGAGTCCGTTGGGGCCTTCACGGCGTTCGCGTCCTCCTTGTTAAGCACTAGGAACTTGGGGTTTGACCTGTGGATCTAAGGGTGGACTTGTTTCCACTTTGTTGAGAGCCCAACACTCCCTCTTTCATGTGAAGGATATGAAGTTGGGGTAGTCACACTACTGGTTTGCAAGCATCATAGTAAGTCACCCATTTTCAAACCCTTGTTTGTCTTGCACCTTGTTCTACTTTGCTTTTACTTTTCAGACCTGCTTTGGTACAACCCTTTGCTTGTGTGTTGCAGGACATTCATTATTATGTGTCTATTCATATTTGGAATTAAAAGTAATAGTTTCAAACACAAGTGCACACAAATCACACCAAATAATCAACCAAACTCGGTTCATGACCCCGAGTGAAACCTTAAAAGTAACCAAATTTACATAACAAACATACGGTTTGGGACATAAGTCTCATCCACAACAACTATGGGAAGTACTTGGGATTTTCCCTAAAACTCATTGTGAGGAGTACCATAGGAACCCCAATGTAGCTAGACAATGAGAGGAATTGCCAAGAGAAATGGGCAATGACCCCCACCGGATTGACTAGATTCCCACCTGTGAGGAAAAAAACAAAGTGTTGTCTTCTGGAAGTCTTGGTTGCTGAGTGACTCCTTTTTAGTTGATAGGAAGCTGATTTAAAATGGGGTCCAAAATTCATTACTAGTTACTACTATAAGCCACCATTTCTCCACTACGGTATTACCAGTGACTTAGGGGGCACTCCCCTTAGTTTGGTTCTTTAGACCGTCACCGTCGGAACCCTTTTCGAAAACCCCCCTCACCCTTAGAAGGAAACACAACTTCTGATTCCAATCAAAATCCTACCACTTGGAACCGAACTTGTTTACTGCCCCATCTAGCCCCATGGATGGCATGCATCATGATCCCTTCCAAGGAGGGATAGTTGAAGGGCTGTTATACCCAAATCCTGTCACCACCATGTGATAAGGCCTTTGACTTGCCTGTTTTCTCTTGATCCCAACACTTGGAGTGGAAACCGATGTTGTTTGTCAATTCTACATGAAAATAATCAGCACCACGCTTTCCCTGTTAACCATGAGTGGCACCTTGCTTGCACCACCTGTATCCTATTTTCCATAAGTGGTGCTACCGCTTGTGGCCTTTTGTCCATAAGAATTTTCTATCCAAACCGCTCTATCATAAGAGGAGAAAAGCGGTACCCAGGGTAAAATGGGAAAAAGAGAAGTTTCTCGAGGATTTTAGATCATGAGCCTTGTGTCCTCCGTTATCCCTATCATAGTGGGGCAGTTGAGCTCGAGATCCCCCATCATAGGATCTTAGAGGCCACCTCACCCACAAATCTCTCAACCATTCCTATCCATTGAGCCTTATAAATACAAGCTCATTTACATGGTTGAGGGGGGGAACTATAGAGGTATTGTTATGATATTAGATTGACCACTTGGCCTAAGCCATTAGAGAGCATAGAGAGCAAAGTTGGAGTTTACGAGGATGAAGTGTTGGTTTCATGGAGATGCATGTTGACACTGAGGCTTAATTGGTTGTAAACTTCTCCAAACATCTTAATGCAAAGATGATTTCCATCCCACATTACTATTGTTTTGATTTCGCATGTACATGTTGTTAGATTCCTTAGTCACTAACATGGATAAGTAGATGATGTTTTGGTAGCTTTGATGTGTTTGCATGTTTGATCTGGTTGTAGGTACATAGGTTCACTATCGAAGAAGCATTCCATGTGTCTACGACATCCAGGGAGGGTATTCATCCTTTATCGTTCACTCATTTGTTCTGGATCTGAACCATTCAGACCAGAGGAACAACTTCTATCTGCAAAAGGTGAAATATTCTTGCTTACAAATCTGGCGACTCTACTAGGGAGTAGATATACATATCAGTTGATATTATCTTCCTCGGTTCTTCAACTCTTGTCCGAATCCAGGCTCCATCTCCAACTCTCTTCAGCCAGATATGCTATCTGACTCAGTGTATTCTAGTTTGAAACTTCCAGATCTGTCTAGATCTGAATTATTTCGACCTTTTATGCTCTTTTTTACTCTCATTCTATCAGTTTTTACCTTGATCTAATCTTTTTCTAACTTTATCTGTCATTCTCCTTTATGTTTTGGATTTATATAGGGAACCGCTCTTATGCAGTTTGCGAGAAGCAGTGCCACCGCCTAAACTTAGTTAGCAGCACACGGTGCCACTGCCTGAGTTCTGTTTGCGAGAAGCGGTGCTGGTCTAGAACCGCTCTGTCAAGACCCCTGTAGCGCGGTGCCAGGAAGGCCTTATTCCAAGACCACTTTTTCTCATTTTTGCAAATTTTTTTTGAGTTGATTTGCTTTCAGCCCTGCACTGTCAGGCTTGTGTGTTAGAATTTGATGCTTGTGGTGTGAAATTGTATGGTTAAAGATTGGTTTGATTGGAGAATTCAAAAGCTAGCTTAGGCTCATTGATTATTCATTCACTTTTGTGCTTGTTGGTTGTGATTGTGAAAGGACTTCTTGTTTTTTGAAAAGGTTAGGGTGTTAGTAAGATCTCTTTTCATTTTTGTTATATGGATTGAAAGAAAAACATTTGATTAGCATCTTGGTTTCACTTTTTGTTTTCATAGAGAACTTCTTTTTCCTCCTTTAAAAAAGATTTTTTTTGACTGAGATTAGGTTATTATCATCATCGAGCATTAGACATTGGATATTTGATTGGCCTCACAAGATTTCAGGCTCTTTATGTTCTTTTGTCTCTTATGCATTTAGTACCATCTCATCAAAATAAAAAATATGGTAGTTTTAAGTTAGATTTATCTATGTTTTAAGAAAAAATGATAAATAGAGTGCATATGCATGTAGTGTGCTTCTTGTTTTTCTTTTAAGAAAAGAGATTCTTCCCCTTTTGATTGTTTTCAGAAAAGAGAAATTAGTTTGGAAAGTACTGCTTGTATTTGATTTTGTGTTCAAGATTGTTGTTTGGAAATATTTTTGGTTTTGAAGCAAAAGAAAATACTCTCTTCCCTCCCATAGGTAGGCATACCGAACGGTAAAGTGAAATATTTGCATACGCATATTGCATGGTTTTACTTTCTCTGTCAAAACTCCATGCATTCACCTAACTGTCCACTTTAAAATTAATGGTAGTTATAGGTTAAAATTTACATAGAAATTTGAGTGATAGGTTAGAGACGTGTTCGGGCGTCGTTAAGCATAGGAGCTGTCGTTATTTGTCCGCATTACATCCCAGGACTCGTGGGGTTCTTCTACATACCTTTGGTATATCGAACAACCTTTCATGTACCCTTGAGGTATATAGAAAGGTACTTCATGTATTTGATTGTATATCGGAAGGCCCCTTGTGTATGGTTATGCATTAGACATCACTACTACCGATTCGAGCTCCCACGTACCTTGAGTATATCGGGAGACCCCACTAGGATACCTTATCCATCTGAGAAAATCCCTTTGGCTGTCTTGCTTGGAGCCATACACCGAAAATAGCATTCGGGGATATTACTACGCATGTACCCTAGAGGTATATCGCTAGTGGCACCTTCTTGACAATCCTGGTGAGAGACCTGACTATCTGAAATCCTCCTGTCATTTAACTTTGCTTGTTTGACCTATAGCTTGAGTAGGGAAATTTTTTGGAGTGTTTTCTAGTTTTTGAGACCCTAGGTTAGATAGGAACTGTACAAACTGGCTGAGCTAAGATAGTCTAGAAGAGTATGGGGCTTGCCACCTGATTTTATTCCTGCTTCAAGAGAAAATCCAATGGAAGCTATCGACCAAGGAGCTGCTACCACCTCCCAAGTAGGAGATAATGTGGGCGTAGAAAGTGGAGGTCCATATTCTTCACACTCGCCTCCCTTGGTCCAACAACCTTCTCGGGGAAATACCTCATTCCATTCTCCCATAGAAGGTTATTTTGATGATACTACCCGTCCGGATTATGGTCCCAATGCTCCATTTTGGGATACCTCTATAAGACAGGACATTGCCTCATTTGGCACTCGTTTAAACTTTTTTGAATAAATTTATCTAGATGAAGAAGAACGTAGACAATACTAGGAAACCATTCTCCGTGCACAAGAGATTGAGAAGAAAATATATGATATATTAGGCACACCACCACCATGTTCCGCATCTGTACATGTGGGATATCATTCACTTGTCTATGAGACCCATTGAACCGATTATAGATCGCACAATGACTCCACACAACCCAGGACAAAATTCCAACCCCACCACCTCCTATATTATGTCTGTCCCTACTCCTCCTAGTCTTCCACACCTGGGGCTTAACCTTCAATTCCTGTTTCGTCATTACCTTCTAGTGCCGGGGGGAAACCCCCGGCATGACCTATGTTATTTGGCACCGAAATTGTACCTAGTCAAGGAAAAACCTCTAATATAGAACAATCTATAGTTTATGTCTCTCCCACCCATACTAATATAGTTAATCCCCCATCCAGTTCAGGTCAGCCCTTGGGGGCACAACCTGTAACCACTCAAACCTCTGCAGGTTATGGTTATACTATACCTGTAGGAAATATTTATTATCCTTCCAACCCTACAGGAATGCCGTGCGTAGGAATTCCATACCCTAGTAGTACTTTTACGCCATGGGGGCATCCTAACTAGTCTTAGATGACAGCTATGGGGGGATAACTATTCATACTATAGGAGGTGTCGAAGGACCGCCTTATGGAGGTGCTCCCCCTGGGGGGCCTAATGGTCCTGGGGGGTCTAACAGTCCTGGGGGGCCTAGTGGCTTCCCTCCTTATGGTCCTAATAGTCCTGGTGGACCTGGGGGTCTAGTGGCTCTCCTTATATTGGCCCTAGAGGGTCCAGTGGCCCTCCCCCTAGTGGTTCCAGTGGCTATGGGGGTCTACCTCCTAGAGGTCCCAGAGGGTCTAGTGGTCCACCTCCTAGTGGTCCTGGTGGTCCCGGAGGCCCTAAGGGTCCCGATCTCAGAAATCAACCCCCTATGGGAAGATTTCCCGGTAGTTCTTCCTCGTAACAACCTGTCTATTAGTCTACTTATGGTCCTACTGGTACATATATGCGATATCAATATTACCAGTATGTGCAACCTAACCGTCAGTTACCTTTCCTAGCACCTTTGGACTTGCCTGACTTGTCCAAGTTGATTAATGACCCCATTCGACACAATCCCTTTTGGCCTCCCATTCCGGTAAAGTTACCATCGGACATTCCAAAGTTCGATGGGAAGTAGGGAGATGATCCAAAAAACCATGTCATGAAATTCCATCTGTGGTGTTCTTCGAACTCCCTCATGGATGATTCAGTTCGGTTACGACTCTTTCAGCGAACTTTGACCGATACGGCCGCAAAGTGGTACATTGAACTTCCACAACATTCATTTGTGGATTTTGGCTCCTTGGAAACTGTGTTTCTTACACACTTTCAGCTCCCTATCTGTTATGAAACAGGTACAAATCTCTTAACTTCTCTGCAACATAACACCTCCACCCACATATCTGATCATATTCTTTAGTGGAGAAGGCGGAGAAGGCTTATTAAGGCCCCTATCCAGATCAGTTATTAGCTGATTGGTTTACCAAATCTTTATTGCCTCCGATTTCCTAAGATGTGGCTATGGGTGGTGTTGTTACTGAAGATCAAGCTATTAGTCGAGCCCAGTATCTAGACTTGGTCTATTCCCAGTATGGAACTCTTTATGACTTGATTCCTCAAGCTCCTCACCCAAGCATCGATTCCACAAAGCCACCAGCAGAAGTACCTCTTGATGGGATTCTTGGTTCAATCCAATCCCCGTTAGCAGCGAATCCTACCAAGCAACCCCAGCTGTCACACTTACTCCTTCGACTCCTAAGGTTTTCGCCGAGGTCAATTCTATTCAAAGTACTCAAAACTCAGGCAATAATAAAAAGAAGGGTAAAAATAAGAATAAAAAACCTGAAAACCAATAGGAGAATCCAAGACCAACCAACAATGATAACGATAAAGGGAAGAGAAAAGCAAAATATCCATGTCTGCTATGCAAAGGTGACCATTTCACAAAAGAGTGTCCTCGTCGGGACAAAATATAACAATTTTTGAAATCAAATCCCGCACCCGCAGTTCTCATGGTTCCTTTTCCCTCTCAACAACAACTGATAGACCACATGTGTAATCAAGGAAACTCTAGTTCATCAGAGGAAATTCGTATGATGTTCTCGGATACCATTAGTCTACAAACTTGTAGTTAGAATTATGACAAACCCGTAGACAAGAAAGAAGACCATCCTTCTTCACGGAAAGCTCCCTCTACTGGTTCTCCGGAATCCTCGTCTACTGTCCCCATAACCATTGAGAAGCCTACTCTTGAAATGATTTTCCGTCCACCCAAGAGTACTCTTAGGAAGGTTGTATTTAACCCTAATGCCCGAGCTGCTCAATTTTATAATGTAGTTGAATATCTTGCTCAGGCACCTTGTGTAATGTCTACCTTAGAAGTACTCCAAAGTTGTCCTATACAACGCAAAAATCTGTTAACGACGTTAGGAGCTTTAGACCTAGATAATACTAATTTGATTTATTTCAATATTAAGACTCACTATAAGTCTAGGTTACCTCATAAATCACTTTTCAAATCATTACGAAAGTAGTTGGAAAGAAGGTTTTTAGAACGGTACTAGATGAAGGAGGTTCGACCTCGATTTTGTCTCTGTCTTGTTGGAAATCTCTCGGCACTCTCGAGCTTGTAACATCACCTACGATTATGAAAGCCTTTGATGGATGAGGTTTCCAAGCCCATGGTCTCATATCAGCTCTCGCAGTCGAGCTTGGGAGAAAAAATGTTTCTATTCAAGTAGAAGTAGTAGATGCCTCGTTAGATTACAACCTCCTTCTGGGAAGAATTTGGTTTTATGCCATGATGGCTGTTGCTTCGACAGTATTCTGAACAGTCCAATTTCTGCATCTAGGGAGAATTGTTACCATTAACTAGCTTGATTTCTGTACGTTGGATATGCTACCTCTATGGCTAATAACATCCCCATGTTAGGCCAATCCCTTCCTCCTTACCAGTCGATTGGGGTAGGCATGTTGAAGGATTTATCCCTTATGGGGATTTTTCCATCCACTCCTCCTAACACCGATACCATGACAGTCCATATGATTACGTCATTTGACCATGATCCTAAGGGCAAGTAAGTTGTTGAGTCCTCATCGTTGAGTCCATACGAAGCAATGTATGACACCATTCAAACCCTTTTTGATGATCACACTCATGACCTTCATCTAGTGGCTTTGGATCCTTACCATTTACCTTACTGGTTAGAACCATCTCTTCTTGTCCTAGATCATCTCTTTGATACTTTTCCTTCTGACGAGTCCATTATAGAGATGATGAACATGGATGAGTCCATTTGGGAGGATCACCATCATAGATCCATGTTCCTCCCCAATACCAGTTTGGTTAACCATGATTATGCATGCCTGTTTCCTACTGATATTATTAATGTACCCCAAAGTCCCATATTGTTGCAAGACACAGATTCTAAAGGAAACCTTTGCAACATTATTCAGAAGAATCCCATTGAAATATCAGCCAAGCCTGGTACCATTGAGCATGTTCATATTGGGAAGAATTGCTCGGAAGATGAATCTGAAGCATATAAGGCACTTTTAAAAGAATTCCGTGATATTTTTTCCTGGTCCTATGAAGAAATGTCGAGGATTGACCCATCCATTGTGGTCGACGAGATCAAAACCTATCCCACGACCAAAACTATTAGGTAAAAACTACAATAAGTCCATCCACAGAAGGCCGCAGCTATTAAAATTGAGATAGAGAAACTTCTGAAAGATGGGTTTATTTATTCCGTACCCCTAGCAGAATGGGTATTGAACATTGTCCTTGTTAATAAAAAGTAGGGCACCCTTAGAGTCTATATCGACTTTAGGGATTTGAATAAATCTTGTCCCAAGGACAACTTTCCTACTCCGCACATCGATCAGAATATCGACAACTGTGCTGGAAGTGTCATCTTTGCATTCATGGATGGATTCTATGGCTATAATCATATTGAGATATGACCCACCGATCAGCACAAGATGACATTCATTTCCCCATGGGGAACCTTTGCATATAAGAAGTTACCTTTTGGCTTGAAAAATGATAGAGCCACATTCCAGCGTGTGATGTCCTATGGGTTTCAAGACATTAAACATATTTTTTAACCGTACCTTGACGAACTCCCTGCTCATTCACAATGACAGGAGGACCACCCTGGTCATCTCAGAGACATTTTCCTGATATGCTGTCATTATAATATACGGCTCAATCCACATAAATGTGTTTTATGCATTGAGACGGGACATCTGTTAGGATTTTTGGTCTCTAAGGATGGCATCCAGATGGACCCTTTGAAAATTTCCACCATTTTCGCTCTACCAGTCCCAACTAAACTCCTTGAACTCCAAATTTTGCAAGGGAAGGAAAAATTTCTTCACCGTTTCGTATGCAATTTCACAGAGAAAATGCACGGTTATATGCATCTCCTTAAAAAGGACACCCCATTCTTTTGGGATGACCAAGCCTAATGCACCTTTGATAATCTCAAACACACTCTGACTCATTCACCCGTGATACACCCCTCGGATTATTCAAGGGACTTTCTCTTGTATATTGCTGCCTTCGCCACTACCGTTTATATGGTTTTGGTGTAGGAAAATCCCAACGGTTAGGAGCATGTGATTTACTATGCTAGTAAGAATCTTATGGATTCTGAAACCTAATATTCATGCATGGAGAAATTAGCATTGGCCACGGTCATTTCCATACAA
>LPNX010363460.1:651606-666765 GCA_001517045.1 Pseudotsuga menziesii | reverse complement strand
TGGATAGTCATACTACAGGAGTTTGATTTGGAATTTTCCAAAGCCACATCAAAGAAATCCTTGGTCTTTGCCGAGCTCATGTGTGATCTTCCCTGTGCTTCGGTGGAATCTCAGCCCAGTGATTCATTTCCAGATGAATTCCTATTCCTAATAAGCACTACCTATCCATGGTATGGATTTTTTCTGATTTATCTCCAAACACAATGATTCCAGCCGCATTTATCCCATGATGATCGCTGCCGTATCTGTCACCATGCAAAATACTACCTCATCTTGAATGATACCTTGTATAGACGTGGGATTGATTCTATTCTCTGACGATGTCTCACTCATGAGGAGGCTGAACATGTGTTGAATGATTGCCACTCTAGAGCATGTGGTGGTCATTTGTCTGGGATGGATACAACCTAGAAAATCCTTCACGTTGGCTATTTCTAGCCTTCAGTCTTCAAATAATTCACAAGGCTGTTAATAAATGCCCACCTTATCAACATTTTTATCCCAAAAATCGCACTCATCCTACTCCGCTACATCCCGTCATTGCCATTGGCCCATTTTCCAAATGGGGAATTGACTTTATGCATTGTAAGCCTACCTCAGCCGGGGGGAATGGTTACATCATCATAGCTATTGGCTATTTTACAAAATGGGTTGAAGCCATGCCTACATATGCGGAAGATGGTAAGACTGCCGCTCTCTTCCTGTTCAATCATATCATAGCTAGATTCGGAGTCCCGCAGTCCATTGTTACTGATCACGGATCACATTTCTGTAATCAAATGATGGAGGAACTGAGTGCCAAGCTAGGTTTTCACCATCAAAACTCTACACCATATTATCCATAAGCTAATGGTCAAGTAGAAGCCATTAACAAAGTTTTGAAAACTACGCTTTGTCGGATGGTTGGAGATCATAAATCCAAATGGCACCACATTCTTTTCTCCGCTCTTTGGGGTTATAGTAATTTTGCAAGAAAAGATACCGGTTTCATGCCTTTCCATCTTGTCTATGGACTCGAAGCTGTCTTAGCAATTCAATGTCAGATTCCATCTTTACAACTTGCCGTCGAGCTTCTCCCAGACACTTCCACAGAGGAAGAAATATTTTTGTACTTGAATAACATTGACGAGACTCAGAGAGATGCTTCCTTGGCTAATGAGGCACATAAGACACGCGTCAAGGCGTAGTATGATAAATTCGTCCAACCTCATGCCTTTAACGACGGTGACCTAGTTTTGACTTATGACCAGAGATATGACAAAATAGGGAAAGGAAAGTTCGAGTCCATGTGGTACGGCCCTTTCGTCATTTCTAAAGTTTTAGAGAAAGGGTCTATGAGCTCGTTGACTATGACAGAATCCCTTTAGGGAAACCTCGCAATGTGTTGTACCTGAAGAGGTACTATGCCTAGGTCTTTCTTGGATAGTATCTTGTATATATGTATATTGCTTGACTTTCAGTTTGCTTTTAGTATTTTCAATATGGTTTTGAGTTTAGTGTCCGCATCTATTTATACCATGTTTTGGTCATGCAGAGCAGATGGATTTCTACGGCTTTGCTAATGGTGCTTGTCACCACACCCTGAATCTTGCCTTAGCTGCTTGGGTCCTATATTCCCCAGCTGAAGATCTAGTCAGTTCAGGAGTGGTTTGTATTGGTCCTGCTACCAACAACATAGCCAAGTATCGAGCAGTCATAGGTCTTCCGACTGAAGCTGCCTCCTAGGATGTTCGCAATTTGGTATTCTTAATGGAATCACAACTCATGGTTTGTCATCTAAACCATGTTTATACCATTAGAAATCATGTTCTTCTCTGCCTCTTCCGGAGGGTATGCTTGTTAGAAAGATCATTTGAAACCATCACTTATAGGAATATCCCCAGGGAACATAATGTAGTTGCTGACTCATTAGATAATTACATCCTAGATTGGCATATTTCCCATTCATGGCATTAAAATATAACATGGTTCATTGTAAATAAACAATTAAAGAAACATAAAACTCATGTAAAATACATTCACCATTTGAGACATATAAACACCAGGTAAAAGTCTGTATATATATATATATGAACATGTTTACAAAAAATAGGTCATGGGACCTCATCTGAAGCACGTAAGCTTTTAGGCAAAAATCACCATACAAAATCCTGAAGCTATCAACTTTCAGTAGATATCTCATGCATACAATGTCTAGTGAAGCTCATGGTAGCACATCACTACCCAGGCTACTCTATGTAGCAGTGTACTAAATTGACCCAGTACTCCTATTGTAGGTTTCTGATACCTCAGAGGGAGGTCATCAATGGAAGCATTAGGGATTTCTAAGGTCAACCTCTCCAACCTCTAACTCCCCGGTCACATCGTCTCCCTGCGGTACAAAGCTAGCTCCAGCTTTTTTATCCAATGGGGAAGCTCCCCCAGGCCGTGCTGTTCCAACATCTGCATGAAAATGTTCATGTCTCGTTACTTAACATAAAAATATAAAACATTAAAAAAACATGAAAACATTATTTCCATTTTAGGGTTTCTTCTTTCTTACCAAGGTCACTCCACTGTCCACCAGGTGGGAGCAGTAGGTCAGGGTCACTGCTGAAGTCCGTACCCGCATAAGCATAATCCTCCACCATGAGGATCTGATCTCTGAGCCATTAGAAGAACGGATCATCGAACTTCACCTTCCCCCTGCCCGCTCCTGTACGGGAAATAATCCGGACCCACCTCTGCATATGGGGGTCTCGCTCTCTTAGCTTTGTAAAGACCACCTGGGGTCTCATCTATGGTACCCGCTCAAAGTAGAAGCAGGCTAGAATGGAACCAAAACCAAACTTCTTTAGATCCCCCTGCCGAAACTTAGTCGACTGGTCCTTGAATATCGGAAGCAGGGCTTCCACCCAGTTGAATATTGTAGGTGCCATGGCATCTATGGCATAGAGCATGTGTTCCCTAGAATCCTGGTGCACTCCCTAGCTTCCCACCACTCTCTGCATCGTAAACAAGATAGTTTGTAGAGGTCCATCCATCACTGCCTTTATGGGGATTTTCTTCCTCGATGTCCTCGTCCCTAGGATACAGTGATGGTATATCAACTCTTGTGTGGTAATATCCCCTCCTTGGGAACCTGTCAACGAGATGGGGGCACCACATCTTGAGAGTCCAGTCAAGAAGTAGATATCCTCTACCTCTACTGTTAGAATATGAGCCCCAACCTCAAAGTGTTGTTGCTCTAGATTCCACATCCAGAGTATGTACTCTAGCAACCGCTCGTGTGACACCATACTGGGAGTCGATTTTTTTTAGGAGTCCATAGTCTTGTAATGCGGCTATGCAACCCGCATTACTTTTGACGAAAGCGTCATCGTTATCATGCTGTCTTTCCTTCCATATCACCATTTTTTATCAGCAAAAACCTGCCAAAAACAATCATAACACCTATTAGAATCATTCTTAATCATTTAAATCCAAAGAGATGATCTATTTTTGCTTGTGTTAACAAATTTGCATCTTCACGGCTAGCACCGCCTGTGCACTGTTGAAGACAGGCGATGGCACTGCCTATGCGCTTTGTTTTTGGAGTGGTTCTAGTGAGGTACCACGTATCCCACAAGGGATAAGCATGGTTCCTATTCCCATGGTTTTAAGGATTTCCATACAAGCCCAAAACCCCATCCAAAATCAAAATTGAAACTATGAAAAGGAAGAGTAGGGTTTTAACTTTTACCTGGAACTAATGGCGCTCGAATCCGACGGTAGAAACTCTCGATATCAGCAATTGAAGATCTGACTAGGAAAATGCTCCAAATGATCTCCACTATAGGTAAATAGTAAAATGATTTGATTTTTCACTATTTACATGACTTTTATACACATTTTTGGATTTGACATACTATAGTTTTGATTTAAAATCACTTTTTGCTTGAAATTTATCGGTTGTAATCCCTTAATGTCCTTTATGAGCGTATTTAACACTTGTTTTTGGGTCATTTGTAGGATAGAAGAACCATAGTAGTAAAGTTTTGGGAGTTTGTTTATAGATTTTTCGTACTACCATAAAACGGAAAAATTCAATAAGCGTTTGTTACGACACTTTGGTCACACTCTTGAAACCTAGTATCAAAGGTTCGAGTCCGTTTCCGATTCTTTCCAGGCTCGTAAAAATTAACATTGTGTAAAGAAACCTCATGGAGTCTTCTTTTAACTCTTTTCGAGATCCTTAAATATGAAAAGATTGTCGAGTCCATTTCCGATTCTTTCAAGGCTCATAAAAATTATCATTGTGTAAATAAACCTCATGGAGTCCTCTTTAAACTCTTTTTAGGCTCCCTAAATATGAAAATATTGTCGAGTGATCTTGTCTTCTTCACGCTCGTTAAATCATTTGAAGATTCATCTCTCCGACGGTAGGTTATCTCTTTTTTGGTTCGGATGGACTATTTATGAAAAAGGAACACTCTAGCCAATCATGACTGGAAGAGTTCTCTAAGGTATGATTTTACACTTTTTCGGGCCTTAGAGACTAAATCATATGAAAAAGGAGCCTTTGGAGTCTTCTTCCGTAATCGTTCAGAATCTCTAAACGTGAACGATACCGAGTTTTCTTTCATTGGACTTGTTAAATTAAACATTGAAAGGCCCGTTTTTTGGGAACGAACCCCTCCTCTCTCTGGTTCGTAAAACATATGAGTTTGGACTTGTCTTCGGACGAGCTATACTGAGAGTTTTATACTCTCTTTGAACTCGTAAAATCAAAAAGAGGCACTCATCAATCATGATGGGGGAAATGGGAAGGGAATCATTTTGCAAATAAATGGCAGTAGTTTGTCGTTACCTTTGAACATGGCACTTGTCTGCATATCATGTCAGTCAATTGGGTATTCATCTGATCTCCGTGATGATCCACTTTCATGAGTCATGTCACTCCTTTAAGTCTTTCAAAATAATGTATTGTCCACTGTCGTATCCTGAGTCTGTTCCGTTTAAGTCATGCTGCCAAGGCTTTTGTCGTGGTGCTCGATGTTCAAATGGAATTTGAAGAAGTTTACCTCTATAGTCAAAATAGTCTCTGTGTCAGTACTTTTGAGTCAGTCTTGTGGTTACTACATTCACATCATTTCAGAACTATGTTCTAAGTTTCGTGTCATCGATGTGGGACTCATTATGGCCCTCCTTCGATGAGACTATTCCCGTCGACATCAACTCATTATCCGGGAAATAGTCTTAGAAAAAAAAACTTAGTACCTTGAGGTTTGTATGCCTTAATGATATATTCTCTCGCTCTCGACATAGGTTCACATCATTAACCTTTGATCGATAGAATCGACTGGGTGTTTTGCATCAAGACACCTATTCGCACTCAGTAGATTGTATTAGAGTACCTTGGGAATCATTGACATCAATGGTGATCTCCCTCGCACTTGTTAACGGTTCACATCATTGACCGGTAATCAAGTGGTTTCTACCATGTTCGACTTCAGATCATTGTAATCACATGGGTAGAATTGTACTTTGTGGAAGACGAGACGAAGACCTTGGGTATTTGTTTAGCGCTCATTGCTTTCCCCAGGTTGCGATGGAGGTTGTATATCTAGCATGGATCCACATTTGTATGGTTGTGGCTATGCTAAAATTTGTGTCTGTATGACATAGATCTACATTATGTCTGGTAGCTATGTCCAATTTTAAGTCCTCTATCACATGGATCTATGTTGTATTCTAGTATCCATGCTTGTTTATTCCTCCCATGGGTCTGCCTTGTATTGGTTTACAACCATGAGTTGGTTACTTGTGCTTATGAGTCAAAAATATTAATGCACTATAGATGCCTATTGGATGACATGCTCTGATTGGGCTGACATTTTCACCTCGAAGTGACAACTTGTTCTCTCAAAGCTCTCGTTTATCGTATCCCTCTAAGACTCATGCTTTGGGGGGAATTCTGTTATACCCAAATCCTATCACCACCATGTGATAAAACTTTTGACTTGCATGTTTTCCCTTGATCCCAATACTTGGAGTGGAAACCCATGTTGTTTTTCAATTCTGCATGAAAATACTCAGCACCGCACTTTCCCTCTTAACCATGAGTAGTACCTTTCTCACACCGCCTGTATCCTATTTTCCATAAGTGGTGCCACTGCTTGTGGCCCTTTGTCCATAAAAATTTTCTATCCAAAATCTCTGTCATAAGAGGCGGAAAGCGGTACCTTGGGTAAAATGGGGAAAAGAGAAGTTTCTCGAGGCTTCTAGATCATGAGCCTTGTGTCATCCCTTATCCCTGTCATAGTGGGTCAGTTGAGCTCGAGATCCCCCATCATAGAATCTTAGAGGCCACCTCACCCACAAATCTCTCAATGATTCCTATCCATTGAGCCTTATAAATACAAGCTCATGTCCATGGTTGAGGGGGGGAACTATATATGTATTGTTATGCTGTTGGATTGGACACTTGGCCTAAGCCATTGGAGAGCATAGAGAGAAAACTTGGAGCTTATGGGGATGAAGTGTTGGTTTCATGGAGATGCATGTCGACACTAAGGCTTAATTGGTTGTAAACTTCTCTATACATCTTAATGCAAAGCTGATTTTCGTCCCACATTACTGTTGTTTTGATTTCGCATGTACATTTTTTTAGATTCCTTAGTCACTAACATGGATAAGTAGATGATGTTCTGGTAGCTTTGATGTGTTTGCATGTTTGATCTGGTTGCAGGTACACAAGTTCACTATCGAAGCAACATTCCAAGTGTCTACGACATCGAGGGAGGGTCTTCATCCTTTGTCGTTCACTCATTTGTTCTGGATCTGAACCATTCACACTAGAGGAATAGCTTTTGTCCATAGAAGGTGAAATATTATTGCTTACAAGGAGGACCCACACCCTTTCCACCCATTGTTACTGGTATTCCTGCCAGTGGTCCCAGCACCACAGTGCATGATATGGTAGGCATGCTACCCACTAGTAGCGGCCCCGCACTAGCTACCACAATTCCTACCATACCACCTTAAATCCGTGGGGGAAATGGCCCTTCCATGATTATTCCGACTATCTCGGTTATGGGAAGTCAACCTCATATGCCCCCAGTCATGCATGGACTTCATACTCCTACAAACTCTGGTGCCATTGTCAGCCCATCCTGAGCCAATATCGGGTCTAACCTACCATTTATGGCTTGTTTTAAGTTGCTAGTTTTGGCTAGACTAACGAACAACCCCATCAATCATCAAACTCATTTCCCCCCCATGCCAACTAAAATTCCTTCATACATCCCAAATTTTGAGGGAAAGGTGGGGGAGGACCCCCAAAACCATATCATATCCTTCCATTTATGGTGTTCCTCGAACAACATTGTGGATGATTCCATGAGTATGAGGCTATTACATTGCACACTTACGGGTGTTGTTGTGAAATGGTACATCAAACTGTTGCATGCCTCCTACCCAGATTTATTTTCATTGGACTCCATGTTCCTCCAGTACTTCCAACTACCCGTTCGATATGATGAGGGAGTGGAGATTATTTTATCCTTCTGTCAGAACATAGCTACTAACATCACCGACCATATCCATGAGTGGCGGCGACGCCGTAGCCTATGCAAGATCCAACTAGATGACAGGATATTCCTAGACTATTTTCTAAAAACCATGCTCCCACCTATATCTAAGGATGTTGCCTCCTAGCAGATCCAAAATGAGGAGGAGGCCATCTTAAAGACCCAATAGTTTGATTTAATCTACGCCCAGTCTGGGTATTTATATACCATCATACTAGATGCTCCCTGTGCCAGCACCTCCTGTCGCAATATGCACGGGGGCATCCCATGTTGCAGATGGTATCATTGGCTCTATCTCACAGCACCCTCAGTACTATGCGGCACCCCCTATGATGCCACCGCACCCATGAAACACCCATAATGTTTCACAACCAAACCACGCCCTCGACTACTCATGGATGATGGCTCAGTCTGGATCCTCCTCCTCACATGCACACCTCATGCCAAATCAGCATGCCCATGGGCCAACTTAGCCGCCACAGTCATATTTTGGCTAGGTGTCCAGATTTGCAGCCCCTCCCACTCCTCCGGTGTATTACACACAACCAGTGCAACAAGCTCCAGCTCCCACAAAATCCCCTTCGATTTTCATAGGACAGGTTTTCGCTTAATAGAACCTTCCCAACCCACTCGCCCCTAATAACCTTCAAGGGTAGGGTATTAAAAACCAAGGACGAAACCTAGGTAACGATCAACTGCAAGGAGGCGACCAACAGCGTAGCCCCCCCAAAAACAACGGTTCCAATCCACCGACACAGAAACCCCAATAACCTGACTGATCGTGAAATAACTCGTAATTATAGACTAACCATCTGTGTGCCCTAGGTAACACCTTCGGTCACTATACGCATCTATTCCCTCACATGGCTCATGCCCACCAGTATCTCCAAAATGAGGTTCAACATGGTGTGAATGCCACAACTAAGTCTCAACCCAACCCAACACCACCAGGTCCTCCTCCCATGGTGCTCAAAAACCCATTACCACTTTAAGGATTGGTTTCCACCAAACCCTTGGCCCCACCTACTCCCGCAGGCCTCATTGTGGCTCCGCATATAGAGACTGGTGTCCATCACCTGATGACACTACCAATAGAGGAATTCAACCTCTAGACCAGGATGAACCAGTACAACTCTGCCACGGGAACTGCTAACCCATCCATGACATCCACCTCAAACACTTCCAACATGCCCCTACACTTACCTACACCCTCATTAATCGAGCGACCAAAGGTCCATAGTTTCCTATACGACGTATCGCCAACAACGCAACTGCCCTAGATGACTTAAATTATAGCATCATTGATGACTTGGACCAATCACCTATATCTGATGTCCTCTCTAGAAGTGCTCAAAAATTTCCCATCGTAGTGGAAAGCGTTGTTATCCGCATTGGTGCCATCGATCCCTGCGACTCCAGATTGATCACGTTTGATATAGATCAAGGAGAACCCAAAATGCCATCCACCATCGCCTTCCAAATTTTGGTCTCAATTTGGCATTTGGTTGTACATTGATATATCATTGATGAAGGGGAATCTACCTATGTCACGTCAACCATTATCTGGAAGAAACTCGGGTCCCCTACCCTCCAACCATCCTCTACCACACTCAACTCCTACGATGGGCACTCTACAAAGGCTGTGGGAATTCTTCAGAATGTTCCTATTTCATTAGCCGGTAAAATGGTTTTGATCAACATTGAGGTTATTAACTCCCAACTTGATCATAAGCTCCTCCTTGGACGTATATATATGTATGCCATGAGAGCCGTGGCCTCCATCATTTTTCACCTCATGATGTTTCCCCATGATGGGTACATCGTGACAGTCGACCAATTGACTTACTATGATCCACAGGCTCCGGGCACACCGAAGCATGTTATTCCTACCATCATTATGACCATTGACAACATGTCCATCCCCTCCTTATTTGCTGTGGGCCCGGGATTTTTTGTCGAAACACCTATGACGACCACCTTCCCGTATTTTCCGCCTCCATCCACACCAACTAACACAACATATTTGTGTACTCTCTCATCCAATACCATCCTGACCACACCACAAAATAAGCCACAACCCCAACTGCTGTCAACTGGGAATTATTGGGGTTCACTCCCCATTCATACAATCCACTTCCTATTCCCACCATCTGACATCATGAGAAATCTTGTCATGGATACTCTAAATTTTCCTACCTTTACGTTGGGGATTCCTGTGTGGTACTTTGAACCACCTACCCCCGCTTCGGTGCCTCAAGTTGTGCTGAATCCCATCCAACCTATTTTGGTGGAGTCACTCCCTCCCCCTGGTCCTTCAAACATGCCATCCATTCCCAAGCTCTCCCCTTCTCTCCCAAAGAAGACTGGGGGAATGTCCACCAAACTGACAGCCAAATCATGGCTGATTCCACCTTGCACTTTGTGTGATGTCCACGGACATGCAACTTAAAACTTCCCAAATATACCTATCCTCTGCACACACATAGACGATATGGATACTTCGGATGACACTCCAGTGGTCATCGTGTCAACTCCACCAATGAACAAGAAAAAGTCTTTGCAAACCAACCATTCATGCATGATTTTCGGTTTATATGGCCACTATTCGCACCACTTCCCCGAATTGGTCAAGTATCGGTATTTCCTTCACGATATTCAGAAGAAATCTTGTGAGCCCGAGATCACTGTCATCAAGGATATTCACCCTCTGGTATCCTCCTAAAACACCACAACCATTTACATTATTTCCATCTCTGCCAACCCTTCCATCTCCACAATCATAGATGATCCCTCAGATCTTTCTAACCGTTGTTTCAGTAACGACGAGGAGATCCTTGAAGCCTTGTCAACTCCTGAATACCCGTGAGATGATATGCAACATCAATCATTCTTTATCCTCGAGGCACCTTTATCAACATCATATCAATATTCAGTTGAAGCCATGGACTTCATCCATGGTAAGGTGGATTTGTCCAAAAACCCCATCCCAGATCCTGCCTCCTTTGAAGAGGGAAACATGTCCAACATATAACCCACTATTAAAGTCAACATCTCAACGAACCCAAAGGTTGTTGAAGACATCACACTCAGAGCATCATGCTTGTAATAACCCAAAATTTCATAAAAAATTAAAATTTTTAAAGTGACTTAAAATGTCTTAGATCGCAGTTTAGTAACTGCTAGCGGTTAGTGGAAAATGAAACAGTTTAACAAATTTTTAGGATTAGTTTCAAATACAGAAAAACTAATACAGCTTAAATTTTTATATGTTCTAGAAAAATGACTTGCATTTACTTGCTGCTAGCTGTACTGATGATTTACTTTTGTAAGTAGGTGAAAAACCATGTTTGAAAACGGGGCTTACGTAGCATTCTGCTAACTCAAATGGACTGCTAGTTCTTACAGGTTTAGCATGTAAGCGTATGATCAAGTAGGAGTTTATTTTGAATTATGTCAAGAAGTACTTCTTTAGCACGATAAGATGCTAGTATATAAATTGATTATTAAGATGCAAGACTCTGATGAGGTAAAGTAAATTCCTTCGCTTTTTTGGATCTATGACAGTATTTATATTTAAGCCATAATGACTTTTATCCTTAACAAAATTAACGCCATTTACAAGAATGAGTTCTTCCAAGGTTTCTTTTTGTCGCAAAGATTATAGTACCTAGTCAATTATAGATTCTTACAGTGAGTCATAGAGCTCATGATCTTGGCATATAATTACTTCTACTGTATCATGATCTTACTGCTATTGTCATGTTTAATACTCAAGTGTACTGCTCTTTATGTATGAACATAATCCTATGTTTTTCAAAGGTAAAGTTTACCATGCAAAAATTAGTTACTTAAGAGAAACTTTTTCAATAAGGTCAAACTTTAGTCTTCTTGAAGACTCCTTCATTTATCAGCATCAAGTCTTTATGTGGAGAAGTTTAGAGCTCTTCAGTTTATAAAAAAATATTGTAAATAACAACCTATCTCTACTCTAATTCTCCTTTACTAGTAGTGAAACAATACCAGCTTGTTTGATTTGTTTGCAAATATGATTATCTTCTTGCATTGCTAGTAGTCAAGCTATGTACATGGTATCGAGTTTATAATCATGATGCAATTGTTATTGTAATGTTACAATTCTATACTGATTTATAATTTACAATATTAGGCTATAACAAGAATACTGACTTGTAACCTAAGGTAGTTTTACTACCTAACAACTACTATCATATAGTCGAAACTAAAGGTAAAATACATTATAAGTTTTTGTTCCTATAATATACTAGTTCCAATGCATGGTCTAAACCATAGCATGATTGATATTGTAAGAAATCATATGAACTATCCAAATGATCGATGGCAAAGTGGACATGATGAGCAATCATATGAAACGCTATATTATGGTCGATAATGTGATTTGTATTATTGGCAATTGATATGCACTTTTATGATATAGTCGATAGCATGGCTTTTATTATTGGCAATGATATGATTTAAAATCAAATCTGCACTGTTGACAATAGAAATTCGACGCACACTTGGTTAAATTTCTGGAAGGGCATGTGTACAATCCTTATCCATGCATTGGTTGACTTAAAACGAAAGAAAACCCTACTTCTTGCATTTTACTTCGAGGGTTTATCCTCCTGCAAGATGCACTGTGAGTCTCCTTGCGGCCATGAGAGGCCTGCTCTTCCTTAAAATTTGGCACTAAATCCTGCATTACTGTACGAAGTGGTTTATGGATTCGTGGTTTAAGTTTTCGGTTTCTTTTGTGAATTGAGGGAAACACAGTGTGAGTAGTTTAAACTTCTTCACGTGGCTTGAAACTTGTAACTGGTTTTACCCTTGTATCTGTTAGTTCTTTGCCTTGGCATCGTGGAGTTTGAGATTGTCTCTTGTTGCCTCTGTTGCAGAGTTGGCTTAAGGGTATTTTCTGGCTTCTCGGTTTTGTGTGTTTGAGTTGGATGGCTGTATCTTCTTGGCTATGATTTATTCTTGCTCATAGGTAAAATCTTAATCTCTACTCAAAAATCCTTTTGTCAATTTATTTACTAGGTTAGGGTTTTAATAACTTATGAACATGGTTTAATTTTCTGTTTGAAACCGTGTTCTTGTAGGCACCTGCTAACGGCTCCATAATTTAAGTGGAAAGCAACCTCGTGCTTGGGTTAACTTCATGGTCTTCCAACTGGTAAGCCCCAGTCTCATTGTGGGTTCTCCCTACTTGAGATATGGGTTGTTGGATGAAGGTTCCTGTGGTTGGAAATATGGCTTCGGATTCTCCGTTGGTTAAGATGTTTAGTTTGTTGTTTATTATCCATGTTTTATTTAAAAACCCTTGCGATACTTCGCTGGGTAGCACAAGCTTTTGATGCTGTGATGT
This sequence comes from Pseudotsuga menziesii, assembly GCA_001517045.1. Taxonomy (NCBI): domain Eukaryota; kingdom Viridiplantae; phylum Streptophyta; class Pinopsida; order Pinales; family Pinaceae; genus Pseudotsuga; species Pseudotsuga menziesii. The sequence continues at coordinate 653,832 of LPNX010363460.1, read as the reverse complement.
ATATGTGGTTTTGGTGAAACAGTTTCAGCCTTACGGCTTAATGATGTAATATTGTTATTTTAAGATTATAAAGAAAAACTCCTTTATGCTCAGAGATTTTAAAAGACCTCTATCCCGTTCACTTCAGTTTCTCTTTTATATTTGAACCTTAAGAAAAAGAAGATTGTGAACTAGGTTTTTCTTAAACCCATCAGTAGTGTATTTTATTTACTGTTAATATAAAATACTTATGAGTATTGGTTTATTTAGCAGGCTGGGGTTTTGACCCATCATTTCTACAAGCTATAAGCCTACCTTTGATTAATAATTTATGCTGCAATGATTAATAATTAATGGTTTATTTTGCTTAGGATTTACATATGTATCGTATTTAATAATACTCTGTAATTATAATTATTTTTAAACATTGTTGTGAAATAATAATTTAAATTCTAGGAATCTACTTTGAGCATGCTGTTTAACCCTATAGTTTTTAATAAATCCTTGTTTATATTTACAGCATTAATAATTCTGTTTTTCCAAATAGAATAATGAAAGATTATATGACTTACAGTTATAAATATGTTGCTAACTCTGTATAAAATGAAAATATTCTAAACAGATTTGCTTCTAGTTTTTAGTTAAGAAAAATATTTAGGTTTTTAGTGCAGCATACTTGAAAACTAGAGTAATATTAACTCTCAGTAATTTTTGTAAAAATAAAAGGATTATAAAATAATCCTTAGCACCTAGATAAGACATACTCTGGTCTATAAAGTTAATATTTATCAACTGTTTTATTATTTTCTTTTTACATGTTTTCTCAAATATTAGTTGTTTACTTTACTACTCTTAACTATAATATCTTTATTTTCTATCAGTATACTAATACTGAAATAATAATAATATTTACTATTTTGTTTATACCTGTGTTTCCATTTAGTTGGCTGAAGTAAAGATAAGTGCAGAGAAAACATAGCACTGTTATTCAGTGAAGTTCATAAACATTGAAGTAAAATCTATTTCTATTTACATTCAAATAAAAGAATCATATCTACCATTTACATTCCAATAAAAGAATCATTTCATTTACCTAAGACAATCCAACTGTGCTAGAGTATGACCTGAGTTCAGGTGTGGAAAAACACAGCTTGGAAATTTATTTTCTATCTATTTCACTTATTTACATAATCATTTCCATTTCTACTATAATCTATAATTTTACTAAACTTAACATTACACAGATACTTTTCATTCATAAACCCTAAACACTAACATGCCTGTAATAGATAAACTAAGAATTATTTAATTGAAGACAGTAAAAATAAAATAGAAACTATTGAGGACAAGATGACAACAGCTTAAGGAGGCTGTTCCTCCCAACCAAACTCCCGGAGAGTGCTCAAACAATGCTTCCTTAGGACCCCCAAGCTTGTTCATGGTCTTTTTGGCTGAGAACTGGGTGGAGAATGCAACTATAAGACCTATGTCACCTGAATGGTCCAATTACCTCTGTAATAAAAATATGCTCTCAGTAGCATGGTCTTCAGCTTAGAAGCTGCAACTAGATCAATCTCAGCAGTTATCCCCTCAAACACACTCCATACTCCCCTCCATTGAATTTCTCTTGAGTAAAATTCATTCACCCTGAATGATCACTTCTCTAGAATGAGCAGCCTCAGCTCTCTTCAATGGCAAATTTTATAGAGATGCCTAAGTCTTCTGGGTCAATTTTCATTAAATGAGCCACTTGCTTTGATTCCACTTTCTTGGGGAATCATGACCACAAATATAGGGAAGTTGCCACTTGCAACAGTTGGAAGGGGTTTGAGGATGTTGCCACATGTCAATTTGCTCTCCACGTAGTCTCCTCCACCAATTGACCAGTAAAAACTCTTTTAACAAATTCCCTAAAAACTCTTTTAACAAATTCCCTAAGCCGGTGTCTCCTCATTTATTTATTTATAAATAAAATATTCTGAATTTACATTAAATATTCTTGACCCCACTGGGTCATCAATTACAACTTAGCATAAAATTTAACACAGTGTTCCTCAAATATTATAAAATTGTTTTTGCAAATTGTGGCATGTGACAATGCTCCCTGTTAGGCGAAATATATGTCGTAATAATTACGTTGCAGTGCAGTTGCCCAACTATTTACTTGTCAATCTGGGGTACGTAAATTGACGTAGCACATGCACTGTTTGTGCAGGACTGAAGTAGATCTAATCTAACTTAATCTAG
>LPNX010363460.1:572138-638713 GCA_001517045.1 Pseudotsuga menziesii | reverse complement strand
CGACAAACCTGTGAAAGATATCATCTCCAGCCGCAAGGGAGTCAACGTTTTCAACTTTGTATGAGTATGCAATGGCAGTCCGTAAAATAAACTTTGAAGTAGTCCGATTAGTTTATAAATGGCAAACTTACGAGCATATGGCCAAAAAGAACCACCTACAACAGAGACACAAGTCTGCCTGAGTTTTAGTAGCGCAGAATGTGATTGCCTTGACACATGATTTTAAAGTATTTGCTTCCCCATGTTTGAAAAATGCTTCTTTTATAAGCTGAAGCATAGTTATGAAATTCTGTTCTTGACGTTTGAGTGAATAAAGCTCAAGCTTCATATGCATGCTAATTTCCACTATTGATGATATCTTCACCTTGTCTGCTAAATATTTCCTCAACATCAGTGGATAATGCTTCATCATACTCGCTGTCACTTCTCGTTTATTATTGTCTAGTACCTTCTTCTGAGCTTTACTGAGTGAAGGCTTCCGGTTATCAGCAGTTGGAACCATCTTCTATCCTACTGCCTTCTTCATAGAGGCACATAAAACACGAACAAGATTTGTGGCATCTTTCTCTGTAAGTTCAATCCTTGGAATATCATCCAAGAGCATTGAAATGATACATTTCCAATGTTTAATTGCCGTCATATCTTCCCAGACAACATCAATCATATAGTCACTAAGAATTGGGTCTGTGGAAAATTCCTTCAATATTTGCAGCAACCTGCCTATAGGAACTTCAGATTCATTTTCCATTCCTTTCGGGATAGGCTGTGATCATAACTAATTCTCCAACAGCACGGCGAATAAGTGGTGATTCATCAATCAATAGGTCATACAGTGGAACAAGCTCATCATCTGCCAGAAGCTGATGCCTTAATAACTGTTTCAAGAGTCCAATGGCACTAACAGCCACTGGCATATCAAAATCATCTACTAGCTCAATCATACGGTTGCAAAATAATTCTGTGAAGAGGCTAAGTGATGGCACATTATCATCCACCTCATACAGATTTTGCAGTGCCGATATGGAAATCTTCCGGACAGCAGTGTTCTTATCAGTCAAAGTCCATCCAAGGTATTCCAAGTATAAAACACATGAAAACCTCTTCACAGTTGCAGAAATTGAAATTGCAAAAACATGCTTGCAGAAATTGAAATTTACGCTAAATTGTAGAAATTGAAATTTACACTAAATTGCAGAAATTGAAATTGCAAAAACATGCTTGCAGAAATTGAAATTTACGCTAAATTGTAGAAATTGAAATTTACACTAAATTGCAGAAATTGAAATTTACTTTAAATTGCAAAAATTGAAACACACTTGCAGAAATTGAAATTTATGCTAATTTGCAGAAATTGAAACACACCCTTCATGCCCTTACCCATATGTCACCTCAGAGTTAGGAGCATGAATAATCACACTTGCATGAAAAATAAATTAATACCTCAATCCCTTGTGCTTCCCCGGCAAAGGCGCCAAAATGTTAGTCGAAATATATGTCGTAATAATTACGTTGCAGTGCAGTTGCCCAACTATTTACTTGTCAATCCGGGGTACGTAAACTGGCGAAGCACGTGCACTGTTTGTGCAGGACTAAAGTAGATCTAATCTAACTTAATCTAATTTGCTGAAATCAAATTAATCTAGGAAAGCATTGAAACACTAACTAGGAAAGCATGAAATTGCGTAAGGGAAATACAACATGTGAAGAGTTAACAACAATGACATATGTGAGCTCACATCCACAAATCAATAATCAAATGACAAACATGGAAGCACGATAATGAAATCTTGAATCACATTAAGAATCTCAAATCAAAGACTAATCTAACAAGTACAAAATCCAATCCAATCCACTTCCATTACAACCCTCCTACAAGCTTAATCTAACTTAATTACAACTTAATGGAATGGAGAGGGAGCACTCTCCTTTATACATGAGAGGCCTTAAGAAAAAGATAAGAACAGATCCACTATTCTCTCAACTACTCTCAACCACTTTCCTCTTATTACAAGATATGGTTCCTTCAAATCCTCATGAATCCTAGATAAGATATGCCAACCAAATCTTCCATGATCTTCTCCTTAAGAATAGGCTTGAATAACTATATCCTTTGGAATGGTGTAAGATATTCGAGAAGTCTCTTTGAATTAATCATTTACATATTCCTACACGTTACAAAGCTCACACATAATTGAAATATATATATGAAAACATTTATATTTTCTAATATTTAATCATAAATTCACTTTTAATACTAAAATGAATAAAGTGGAAATAATAAGGTGAAACCCACATATATGTATGGAAATGGTATGATAAAAGGTTAACGGGACGATGAAATGTGAGGAATAACAGAAGATAAAGTGGATGAAAAAGGGACATTTCTGCGCCCCAACACTCCCTTGAAGAAGTTGTTTCCTACAAAGAACTTTTTCAGGAGTTCCATGACATCTTTGCTTGTTCCTATACTAAGATGCCTGGGTTGGATCCATCCATCATTGGACATCACATTGATATATGGCCCGATGTTGCACCCGTGCGTCAAAAACAATGACCCATTCACCCTTCAAAGGATGTCTTGGTCAAATCCGAGATAGATAAGCTGCGCACAACAGGCTTCATATACCCCATCGCATATACAACTTGGGCTTCTAATCCTATTCCCATGAATAAAAAACAAGGTACCATCCGCGTCTGTACGGATTTTCATGACTTGAATTTGGCTTGTCCCAAGGACAACTTACCTACTCCTTTCATTGAACAAATCATTGATTCCTGTGTTGAACATGAGGTCTTTTCCTTCATGGATGGTTTCTCCACATATAACCAAATTCACATCCGAAAGGAAGACTAGTACAAGACTGCGTTCACAACCCCTTGGGGCACATTCGCATACCGAGTGAAGCCCTTTGGCATTAAAAATGCTGCAGCCACTTTTTAGTGAGTCATGACATACTGCTTCCATGACCTTGTCCACATCATACTGGTATACCTGGAAGACCTCATCACTTGCTCACGGAAGCGTTCACAACACTTAAATGACTTACGGCAAGTATTCCTGCAATGTCGCAAGTACAAAATATGCTTGAACTCGCTCAAGTGTGTGTTTTGTGTCCCAGCTAGTCGTCTCCTTGGGTTCATCGTCTCTTGCAAAGGGATTGCGGTTGACCCTCTCAAAGTTCAAGCCATTCTCAATATACCCTCACCATAGACTTTGCGCCAATTGTAGAGTCTCCAAGGAAAGGAAAACTTCCTCCGTTGTTTCATACTGGAATATGCAAAAAAAATTCCATGGTTTCTTATGCCTTCTTCATACCAACATTCGATTTGTTTGAGATCAACATGCACAAGATGATTTTGATGCATTAAAGAAAGCTATAGCTTCTGCCCCATTGCTATATGTACCCGACTTCACCAGGGATTTCATGCTTTATGTGTCGGCATCTGAAAATGCCCTCATTGTGTTTTTGTCGAAGAGGATGGTGCTCATCAAGAGCATGTGATTTACTATGTTAGTCAAAAGTTGACTAGTCCCTTGTTATGTTATCCAAATGAAGAAAATATGGACCTCGTCATTGTATTCTCTATTCAGAAGCTGTGTCATTACATCCTTGCAAACCACACTAGAGTTGTGTCCAATTCCAACCCTGTGCGGTACCTCTTGAGCCGCCACCTCCTACAAGGTCGCAATGCCAAGGGGATTATCATCTTTCAGGAGTTCGACTTGGGATTCATTGCTCCCAAGAGCACCAAAGATCTAGCGCTAGCTGCAATTATGACATACCTCCCTCCGTTGTTTGCATCGCCACCAATTATGGTCAACCTTACTAATGAGTTCCTATTTGTCATTTCCACGAAAGACCCATGGTATGGGAGTATTCTCCTATACTTGTGCACCTAGAAGTTCGAGGGCTACCAAAGCTACGAATATAGACAACGCATCTGACACCAAGATACTCGCCATATCCTCATCGGGAATGTTTTGTACTGTCAGGGAGTCGATACCATATTACACCATTGCCTCACCCATGATGATGCTGAACAAGTCCTCAATGAATGTCATAGTGGAGCTTGCAGTGGACACCTATTTGTCCTGGAAAATGCCCAAAATATTCTACGTGCCAACTATTTTTGGCCTACCATTGTTGCTGATTGCATCAAGGTGGTCAAACAATGTCCAGTTGTCAACTCTTTTCCCAAAAAGCAATGACTCCCTCCCGCGTCGTTACACCCGGCAGTCACATTTGGTCCATTCTGCAAATGGGCAATCAACTTCATGACATGTAACCTCACCTCGGTCGGCGGCCATAACTACATCATCATGGCCATCGATTATTTCACAAAATGGGACGAGGCCATGCCTACATTTAATTGTAAGTCCGACACAATGGAACTTTTCTTCTTTAACCATTTATCGCACGATTCGGTGTTCCCCAATAAATAGTTTCAGACTACAGTCGTCACTTCAAAGATGCGGTTTGGATTGAGCTTTCAACCATGTTGAAGTTCGAGCACTAGCTCTCCTCCTCATACTATCCTCAGGGAAATGGACAAGTTGAAGCTGTCAACAAGATCATCAATACCATGCTCCATCGGATGGTAGGGAACCACAAGAACAACTAGCACCATATTCTCTTCTCATCCCTCTGGGCCTACAAGATATAAAAAAATCGCCACCGGCTCCACCCTTTTCCACTTAGTCCACAGTGTCGAATCGGTACTCCCATAGAATGTCAGATCACATTGCTTTGCCTTGCCATAGAGCTCCTTCCCAATACCTCACCTTTGGAAGAACGCCTTATTCTTCTTGAACAAACCAATGAGCACCAACATGTTGCTCTCCAAGCAATTGAGGCCGCTAAAACAAGGTTGAAGTCACATTTTGACTCCCATATCCACCCTCACACCTTTAATGAAGGCAATCTGGTCCTCAGCTATGACCAAGCCAACGATAAGTTGGGAAAAGGGAAGTTGGAATCCATGTAGTACGACCCATATGTCATCCACCACTGCCTCAAAAAGTGAGCATATATTCTTCCTGACTTGGATGGCCACCTCTTGAAGAATCCTAGCAATGGGCTCTACCTCAAGAGGTTATACGCCTAAGGTCACTGCCATGAATCACTTGTAGTATACTTGTTTCTTTTTGTTGTTTTACACCATTCTTGACATGAGTCTTACACTTTGTTTCCTTGATTTCTCCAGATGGATTCTACCTCACATCACTATGTTGGATTCACTAATAGAGAAAGTAGATGGTTTCCTAATATCGCCTTGGCTGCGTGGGTTATCTATTCCCCATCACATGAGTTGATCCACATCGATGGAATGTGTGTTGGCATTGCTACCAAAAACCAGGATGAGTATGATGGTGTTGTTGGTCTCTTGGCCGATTCCCTCTAGTTGGGTATTCTTCACCTTGATGACTTCTTAGACTCCTAGTTGTTTGTCTCCCTGTTGAATAACCACTACGCGATCCTTGTCTCTTTAAGAAGTTTCTCTACACTAAACAATTTGTTAGAAATTTTGAATCCATTACATTCACTCATGTTCCCAGAAACCTAAATAGTGTAGCATACCAGATGGCTAACGATGTTCTAGAGTTTCATATTCATCATCGCATATAGGAAATCAAGAAATTGCAACATGCATCATCACATAATCATGCATATGTATGTAATATACATCATCTAGGCATTTTCATCATAAAAAGACTCAAATAAAAACAATGAAAGTGCATCCATGTGCATCAAAAATATATATATCATGTCATAAGTGTTCAAATACAAAATGAGAAGCTCCACAAGCTTTCTCAGCTAGGCATACATATCAATACAAAAATCCTAGTGCACCACCACACTAGGGGAAGCTCCACTGGATGCTAATGAGAGTTAGCATCCTCCTCCCGATCCTATGAGTCTGCATCCTCTGCTGTGTCCTCCTCCTCACTAGAGCTGTCCTCATCCTCCATCAGCGCATCACCCTGCGCCGCCGCCCGAACATACTCGATGGCGACTACGATCCTCCTCATCAAGGGTGTGATAACCCAAAAATTCGTAAAAATTTAAAATTTTTCAAGTGACATAAAATGTCTAAAGTCACTGCTAAGTACCTGCTAATGGTTAGCAGAAAATGAAACAGTTTATAAAAGAACAAGGGGTTGCTTCTTTATAAAAACCTTTAAACTAAAGCTGTAATCTTAAAAACTTGTGTTAGTGTTGTTAATGACTTTGCAGTTGTAATTCTTTTAGAAGTAGAAAAGAACTTGTATTTTGTTGCTGCTAGATATTCTGATGATTTTATTTTGTCAAGTAGGGAAAGAATTCTTGTGTGTGATCGAGGTTTACTTAGCTTTCAGCTAACACAGTTGGACTGTTGGTTCCTTACAGGTTTAGCAGGTAAGCGTAAGATCCAGTAGAGTATTATTTAAATTCAAGTCGAGAGGATACTTCCCTAGAATGAATAAGATGCTAGTCTTAGAATATTTAAGATTAGCTTGACTCCAGGAGGTAACATTGATCTTATTTGTGTAGTTACATATCCATAATGACGTTTACACAACTACAGATGCATGGGTTAAATTGTATGATCGCTTACTATTAAAACATCTTGGTGATTGAGATTGAAATCTGAGGAACACTGGTACTCCTGCTTACATATAATCTAGAGTTTTAAAGTAAAAAATATGTTTACAACTTGATACTTTTACAAAACACTGTTCTCACTAAAATAACTCAAAAACCAAATTTTACTGCTATCTAATCTCTCAAAGTTGGATGCTAGATTTACATTGAGATTCTTCTATGAGTCTATGAACTACTTTTACTAGCATACCCCAATTACACAAATTTGTACAGTAAAGACTTGAGATAAGGGAGTTGTTTTATAACATATAGGAGATCTTGTTAAAACTAGGTTCTAATTAACATCTATCTTCCAACTCCTAACAAATAAAAAGGTTAACTCAAGCTGTCATTAGATCTCTTACTTAAAATAGTTTATGGTTAAAACTTGACCCTTTTTCCTATGTTTGGTAAACAAGTTAGCAAAAATACATTATTCTATAGTGACTTACATCGACCCTAAAAGAACAACTTATCTTATTACTAAGGTTGATAGATTTGGTATCAAAATGATTGTGGTACAAAACATTATTAGAAATCCAATATGATAAGATTTTAATGATTAATGTTTTTTATTTGCAATGATCGTAATGCAGATTATAACTACATAGGACTATGGAGAAGTTACCCACTTCGATGGAAAAATATAGAAGGACATGTGGAGGAGGAATTACTATTGGTTAGGTTGACTTGTGACTGCCCTAATATTCATTTTGCAATGATGAGGGTTTCATTGTCTGGTGCGGTCGAGCTGGGAGCTCGTGGCCGCCAAAACTCCTTGCTATCCTCCAGCTCTCCATTTCCACTGCGAGCTTGGTCTTGGGAGAGGTAAGAGCTGGTTTTTAGGTGTTTAAGAAACCTACGACCTCGGTGGAGAATTGCAGGAGTGGAACAATGCATTTTCCTTCTCTGAATCGGTGATTTAGTTGATATTTTGGACAGCAAAACGATGACAGAGTTGAGTGAATTACTTCTTCAAACTCGTGGAAGTGTTGCTGGTTCACCTTTGGTTTCACACTAAGGGTTTCAATGGTACTGGAACTATAAAAATTAGGAGGTATTCCTCTTTCAGGTGCCACCAAGTTGCTCTAGCTAAATGCACTCACTTCTTCTCCAACGCCTCCTTATCAGGTAAAAATGTCGGCCCATGTCCTTTACTGCATGAAAGATATAAAATTCAAAACACATTTAAAGCTGTAACTAACACTTGTTCTTCTTGTGCAAGTTCTTCTTTCAGCGAGTGGGGTTAGTTAGAAGCTCAGTTCTCCCATTCACGGCTTCACAAACCCCGGGTAAGCCCTAGTTACACTAAGGGTTTTTCTCCTGCAATCATGTGGTGGTCCGAATGGCAAGAAACTTGGTTGCTGGTTGTAAACTCCACTTGGGTTTTTACTGTTAGTTACTTATTTTTGTTTTAGAAATATTTCAAAACCCTAGAGGGTACTGTGTGCAAGAAATTCGAAGGCTATAGTATCTGTGACAATATGGTTTAGTGACAGTGCCTTTACAGCCTGTAAAGATGTAAAGACTTCAAGTTTAATTTTCAGCTTTAATCCGTAACCTTTAAATGATATTTACAGGTAGTTTATTTAGTGAGATTTGTAAATGACTCACAGGGTTTTTACCTGTCTTGAAAGAATAATTACTACGTCATTCTTTACTTTGTATAGTTGAGATTTAAACAGGCCTGGGCCTCGACCTATAGTTATAAAGGCCATAAGCCATTACTTCTTATTTGATTTTGTTTTTATCAATTTATTATAATGTTATTCTAATTTAATATCGTGTAATTTATAATGATTTATAGTGCAATGTTTTATGAGAAAAATTTATTGTGTTTAAGAGTAATATTAGTACTATGTTTTACTCTGAAGGGTTAATAGATAAAATACCCTACAGTTCTGTAATATAATAGATTTTACCCGATTAATTTTAACTCGGTTATTCTATTTACCTTTAGTGATTTTACAGTTGTTAAATTTTATTTAAAAAGTAAATTTATGCAAGTTTGTAAATAGGATGGAACCTGTCCTTCATAACCCTGGGTAATTACCTTGAGGTTACAGTAAAGACATCTTTTTTAATACAGAAAAAAATATTATCTTGGAACAAATTATTATAAGAAATTATCGAGTACTACCTAGTTCTAAACCCTAAGTGATAGTTTGTTTACTATTCTTATGTTTATTTGTTTAACTTTACCTATTGTGTTTATAATGAATAATAGTATTAATAATATTTCTATGGTTAGTATGATTACTAAATATCGTTATATACATATATTCAGTTGTTGTTTGAAGTAGGTACATTCAATAGATAGGGTGTTTACTGTTGTTTCTAAAGAATGAATCATATGCAAACTATAGAAGAATTTAGTTACATTGTTCATTCAGATTTAAATAAGAATCATCATATCTACTTAAACACCCGGCTGTACTAGAGTACTGCCTATACCAGGCATGGAAAAATACAGTATGGAAATATATTTCTATTTATTTCTCATTTAGCATATATACTACTATTTCTAACATAATCTGTAAATTACTAAGTCCATCAATACACAATTACTCTTTTCTTCATAAACCCTAAAAAAATACTAACATGCCTATATTTGAAAACTAGCAAACATTTTACTGAAGACAGTAAATAAATATAATAACCTGAAACAATTAGAAACCTGTCAATGATGAGGTGACAACAGCTTAAGGAGGTTGTTCCTCCCAACCAACTCCTGGAGAAAGCTTAGTCTACACTTCCTCAGGACCCTTCGAGCCTGTTTCCTGGTCCTTCTGGTAGAGTACTGGGTGAAGGATGTATCCTTAATACCTTCTGTCACCTGACTGGTCAAATTACCTCAGTAATCCAAAACTGCTCACAGCAGCAAGAACTTCAGCCTTATAGATGCAATAAGTTGAGTCTCAGTAGTTAACCCCTCAAACTCACTTTAGTAATCCCCTCCATTGAATTTCTCATGTGCACTTCATTCACCCTGAATGATCACTTCTCAGAAATGAGCAGCCTTAGCTGTCTTCAATGGGAAATTTTATAGAAATGCCTAAGTCTTCTGAGTCAGTTTTCACTTAATGAGCCACCTGCTCCAATTCCACTTTCTTGGGGAATCATGACCACAAATATAGGGAAGTTGCCACCTGCAACAGTTGGAAGTAGTTTGAGGATGCTGCCACTTGTCAGTATACTCTCCACCCAGTCTCCTCCACCAAGTGACCAGTTAACACTCTTTTAACATCTTCCCTAAGCTGTTGTCTCATCATTTATGTATTTATAAATAAAATATTCTAAATTACATTAATTATTCTTGACCCCACTTGGTCATCAATTACAACCTTAGCATAAAATATAACACAATGTTCCTTAATAACATTAAATTGTTTTTGCAAATTGGGGAATGCGACAAAGGGGATCCACTCTGGAGGAGCACGGTAAGAAGCAACAATCAAATCATCATATAATTTCTTCCAACCATCATTAGTAACACCATACAACAAGCGCTCGATGTCACGACGAAGGGACCACAAGGTACTCCGGGGCCGAGAGCAGGTGGATCCAGCCCCTCCACCTTACACCTCCGTCGCTCATAACCCAGGGGTGACTGTGGCACAATATTTGCACATACACATAGTACATCATTAGTATCTGTTGTACACATACAATGGCTACCACTAAGTTAGTAAACTATGCATGAATGCAAACACATAAAACATCATGTATACGTACCATCTGTCTCTCAGGCCTGCTCTTGTGGTCGAGGCATGTCTGGGTCTTCCCTGTAGTCCATCCTTGCATACGGGTAGTCCTAGATGAGGACTAGAAGCTGCCTCCACTGCGTTAACAGATCCCAAGTAAATAAATGACCTACCAAGTCGCCTCCCTCTCGGACCAGCAACATTTAGATGACAAACTTGGTGTTTTGGTTAATGAGTTATGTTTTGAGGCCATAGCTATAAACGGGGTCCTATGCTTCTATCTACACAACATTGAAGTTTGAATAATATATAGTGATAGAGTTTTATCAAATAACTTGAATCCTTATTATAAAAAAATTTGGATAACAAATTTAGAGACCTGTTTCTTAAGGTTCAAAGCTAGCATTGGTTAGGATCAAATAACTTTTGGGGAGGCAAGCGTGGGTGGGATTATCTTCGATCCCAGAGGAAATTCAGTCACGTCTTATGCATGGGGAATATGACATAGATATAATAACAAAGAATAATGGCTCTCTCTTCTCCTTGCTTTGGATGTGAGACAGAATAATATTTCAAACCTCATAGTTTTTGAAGACTCGAAGCAAGTCATCCAAAAAATGAGAGCCAACTACATTCATGGAGCAACCAATTGTAGAAGAATCTATGATCGTATTTGTCGCCTCACCTCAGATCTTCAGGTTACTACTTCAACATCCTTAGAGGTAATAATACCATAGTGGATAAAGTTGCAAATCAAGGTGTAAAGAACAATTTGGGCATAGTTACTATCAAAGGACATAATAACATTTATAAATATGTCCCTTAGCAACCACATAAATATCACGAGGGGGGACTGCATCATTTGGCCCTTTCGTAGTACTCCTTTTCAGCATTCAATTGACAGGTGTCCTCCACAATGGACATGTGGCTCAAGCGCCCTTGTGAAAGGCTTAAATGCTTGTCCTGGTTTCCTGATCCCCGACGTTTTGAAGCGAATATTCGCACGAGCCATGGAAGAGCACAAAGGGACGAATACACTCCCTTCGAACTTAGTTTTGCATCGATATATTGAGGAAGAGCTCTACAGGTCGTCTGGGTTCTGGTCTTCAAGAGAAGCTTTGCAAGTTAGGATCTATTTTGCAAGACCCTACCGAGTTTAGGATTCATGTTGCGGTCCACTCGACCCTTCGCCAACTCTGTTTCCTCCCTTTTCTCTCCCAAGTTTTAGCAATTCTCGGTCTATGGAGAACAATGGTGGGAACGCGGAGTTAATGATATACAATCCACTTTGAAATATGTTAAACTTCATCTGCGTTGGATTTACGAACTTGTGAGAATTGGTGTGAAAGAAAACAGGGTAGCAACATCGGATGTGAAGTATTTGGCTAATCAAATGGGATGTCACAAGTCTAGAATTGATGATAATGACTGCAACCTACCTAAGCTCATGGGAGAAATATACTTTATCAAAGAGGAAGTGCAAAAATTGAAAAACATAAACCATGGCAACCATTGTTAGGAAACCCCATCTCAAGACCATCAAATGGAAGAAACATCCGTTGTTCATCATGTTCAAGGGCTAGGAGGCAAGAAGAAGCACTAGGTCCAACTATGGCTTTTAGATGTATTTTTTCACTTTGTTAAATAGTCAATTTGTTAGAATCTACATTGCGATGGGTATACGTTTTTTTAAAACGCATCAAAGAACTTTCCTGAATTTTGTAATTAGTATAGATAGCTCAGTCTTTTCATTTCAGAACAATTTGATATGTTGGCTTCTCCTTTTGTAAGTATGGTTGTGCTCAGCATTTTTATATATAAATATCTTTTCTGGTTCTTGTTTAAAAAAAGGGATCAAATAAATTTGTAGAACTTAAAGATTTGTGGATAGTGTTATAATTGGAAAATGTTTTTTTTTAAGTTATACAAATTTTTGGAGATGCTTTGAAAATTATCCAATGGTTTCAGGGAAAAAACGAATGTCATCATTGCATTTTGAACCAAGTTTTACTTGATGTTTTAAGTCTGAAAAATTCTCTTGATTCTCCTTTTATCCATATCTATAAGTAGAGAAATGAAAGCATAGATAGTCTTTCAAAAGAATCTTTACTTCATGATCATGATAAATGGATTCTCATAGAGGAGGAGAATGGATCAATAATAGAATTTTTTATCATTAAATTTTGAAGTCCTGTATTTGGATAGAAGAAGCAATAGATCTGATTTCATCCAGAGCAAGCAGAAGGAGGATGTAGAGTATTCCTTTGTGATTACTAAGCGAACTAATTTGGTGACCATCTGCACTTTTCATTTTTGAAAGTGGGATTTGGATGGGTTTTGGAGTCATATGTTTTGATGATTTTTGGTAAATGGGAAATCCATGTTTTTGGTGTCAATTGCAATTAGTTGTTTTGATGTGTTTTTGGCAATGAAACCAAATACTTGGTAAAAGGGTAATTCGTGTAATGATATATGTTTTAGTATGATGAAAATGTTGGGTTATTTCAAGGGATAAATTAGGGACGCTCTAAGACCTTTATAAGTTTTTTTAATTGAATAATTTTTGGATTAATTCCCTTTAATTCAAGGGTGTAAGTCAATGAATTTGAACCATGTAAATTTTTATGCTTTATATTTAGCATCTTAAAAATATAATAAAATTAAAATATCAAATATTCATTGTATAAATATATATGCCCCTTATAAATTAGGTTTGGATTAACTTGTTACATATCATCCCCTTCATGTTTTGTTTAAAATAAGCTTATTTAAATTTAAATGCCCCTTCATGTTTTGTTGTTACAAGATCACGTTTTCTATGTAAGGTAAAAAGTTGTATTAAAATGAGTTTATTTAAATGAATATAATAATGGTTGGGAAGTTACAAGAACATGCTTTCTATGTCATGTAAAAAGTTCTAGTTTTGTATTTAGCTTTTTGGTAAGATATTTGGAATCCTTAATAATATGAAGGGAAATGGGTGCTAGTTAGCGTAAGAATGAAGTGGAGTTTAATTAGATTTTCATTGTGAAATTATATTATTTTTCAAAGAATTAAACATAAAAACATTGATAAAAGTTACATGCTACAACTTAATAACAAAAGTTACCTTGATTTATAGCCTATTTTTTATGTTTTGATATTGCTATGCAAATTTTCCAGTAGTTATTGTTTATCTGCTTTGTTTTAATTTTATTTTTTCTTTATTATTTAATGTTTATTTTTTATAACTAAAAGTACAACTTTATCTTATGTAAAGTTGTGTCATAAATATATTTGAGACTTAAAAAAAATAAGAAGTTTGTTAAGAAACTTCAATCGATAATCATGAAAGACAGATTAATTGATTAGAACAGTCACTCTAAAAATCGAACTAAAATCTACCAATAAGAACATTCAACAAAAATCCATGCTACCTTCTAATCAATAGTCCCTAAGAACACCAACAATACTACAACATAGAAGAGAAAAAAATATATCAGAAGAGACTCAATTGTCCAGAATCTATAGCACACCCCTTAGATAGTTCTTCCCAATCAATCACCTCCCCTAAGACCAATAGCTTGCTTGGAAAGACCATGATCATGCTTGTTGAATTCCTGATAAATATGGAGGAAGGAAATATTGTCGAATAGCCCAAACATCCTCTTGACACGACCCAACTAGTGATGCATATCCCCAGTTTGAATGGAGTGAGCCTCAATAGCCAAATCCACAATGATCTTAGAGTACCCCATCACCAGAAGACCTGTAATATGTTTTTCCATGCAAAAAAAAAAAACCCATAAGTCCAAGAGTTCATATTTAGTATTAGTGCCCAAATATGCATCCATCTGTAACATAGAACATATGATTCAAGTCTAGCCTCAGAACCATACCAGCCCCACATAGTCCATCCTTCTTAGCCCCGTCAAAGAATCCCACCAATTGATTGTCATTAAATACAGGATAGCTAATGCGCCTTGTATTTGATTTATACATAGAAAAACTAGAGTCCACAAGTCTAGTCAAGGCCTTCAGATAGATACAACGAACATCCACTAAACCCTGTTGAAAGAGAACATAATTTCGAGTTCTCCATAACTCCCACATTATGACCAGGGGGTAGGCTATGGATAAAGAAGAGTCCTTCATGCAGTGTTTCAGATTCCCTTCTACATCATTTGGACCCCAGTTACATGAATGATTTATACAACAACAAAAATGCATCCATACCTCCTGAAAAAATGGACAGTCACCAAACATATGCTCCACCGAATCCAAAGCGGATAAGCATAAAACACATCTACCAGGTCCTCAGAAGCCTCTAGATTGTAGGGAGTCCAATGTCAAAATCATGTGATTAAGACAAATCCACATTAAGCATTTAATCTTCCATGGAAGCTTCGCCTTCCATAACCTAGAAAATCACCAGTAGAAGTTTTGCTCCCACCTCTGTTTAAACAAATATACATAAGCAAGTTTATCCTAGACAACACCATTCTTCTTGTTAAAAGACCATACCAATTGGTCACTAAACTCCGTTAGAACAAAACAAGCAATGTAAAGATATTAATATATTTATCCCATTCCAGAGCCGAATCCCCTTGCAAATTGAGATCCTGCCACGATATCCACCTAGGTTCTAGTTCCTCACTAGCCATAGAAGCCTATTTTAAGACCACAATGTTCCTATGGTGTAGATGAGAGATGAGTCCCCGCGATAACCTGTAACAGTGCTGCATATCCACTATTAGATCAATCTTGATATAAACTTGACTCCCTCTCCCAACATTCCAATAGAGATATTGAAGAATGAGTGGAAGCATAGACATCAAACTTCACCATATGGATGAGGAATTAGAGTTTTTTTAATTAACCTCACAGACCCAAAGTTCCCAAGGTAGTCTTTTTAAATACTTGGCCTTTAATATGTTCCCCCAGAGACCAGGAACTGTAAGAACTCTCCATAATATTTTAGCACATAAATACTGATTATATAAACTAAGCTTTTTTATCCCTGTTGGTTTTTTCTCCTCTTCCCTCTCACCTTGGACCTAGGTTCAACCCCTTTTGGTTAGCACAAAAAATCCCAAGATATCAGCTCGATGGAGCAGATCCCAGTTGACAGCACCCACGACACAGATGCCATCTCACCCGAGATATCTTAGTTTTATGGGTAACTGCTAGAACCATGTTTTTGCATTTTGTGTAGGAGGGTGTTTTAGGTTCTTGTCTCTGCGCCAAGGTTTCCAACGAGAATCGATAAGGTGGGTTGGTGGTTTTCACTTTATATATCAACACTGAAGTATGATTCACCCTTATTTATGCAATCTTACGCAAACACACAGTGAACTGACATCATGTGCATATTCATTATTGTAACTCGACATTCTTACATTTACCCATTTGTAACAAAATAACCAATCAATCATTAAACACAGTACTTATGCATTAAGCTACGCTATTCGACATTCACAAATATACACATCATATAATGTGGAAACCCATCTGGGAAAAAACCACAAGGTGCTCTTCATCTCACATTGGCATGAGGAAATAGATGTACCTTTTGTCTGTACAAAACACTATAGAATATATTCAATATATTTTCTTCTATCTATATAGAATTCTCCTCCCTCTCCTTCTCTATAGTCTTCTCTCTCTTTATCACTTTAATCTACTCCTACTTAGCGATCCGCACACAACTTGGATCGAATTGACATTCTCTATCTATCTACTCACTCAGCTGCAAAGCCACTACTCAGATGCACTCATCGATCCAGAGTAATTAACAAAAACTATCTACCTCTAGTCTAGCCAAGTGTCTTTTCCAAGATTCTAGAGACTTATTCAAAATTGTTGTATCAGCTAATCAACTCAAAACCATATTACCCATTTATAGTTTGGGTTCCTCTCTTTATAGTCCTATTATAGACTCGATACCACTCTCATACATGCTTCTACAGACTCAATACTGACTCGATACATAATCTAACCGACTCAACTTCAGTCGTTATCCCAACTGACTTACTATCTTCAACCAATAAGTTGTCTTTCCTATTCTAGAAATACATAACCAAAACAATGTTATCGACCTGAATTACAAAAATGACTTTACACGTGTTCTTTTTGCCGGAGTCAGCCGAGCTTGTACCCACGATCACTAAGGGATGTCACGTTCTTAACGTTATGCCTTACTATCATTTTCTGTTCATTACCTTATCTACACGCTTGCTTCTGTGAATATTATGCCATGTCATATTGTCTCTTGCTATGTCCTTCCACCGTAGCTTACTACACTGGAGCGGCTTCCTCGTCTCACACCTTCTCTTTATATTCTTACTTACTTACCTTCTTTTTCGTAGAAATATTCCCCTTTCCTTTGATGCTACTTCCTCTATCGTTGCTCCTTCTTCTTCTTCTTCACCCTCTTCTTCCATACTTAGGCATAATTCTACATGAATTCTTCTCTTTTGTCCTGAGGCCCAACAAATCCCCAACACTCACCCGTGGCTCGTCTCGAGCCATGTGAGCTAGTGCTCCATAAACTTACTTGCGTTGATTTTGTTCTGAAAATCCTCCATGATATTTAGTGACTTATTTGCTTATGCGCACACTTCTTCTTCTATTTTATGTCTGTGCTCCAATAGGTCGGAATTGATATGTTTCGACATGTCTTTTTCTATCGAGTTCATTACCTTGCACACAAGATTAATTATCGTTGTAACCCTCTTTTCTTCTTCTTGCAACTCCTCTACCTTTTCCTCGCGCCACTTCTATTGTGCACATAGCGCAGTGGTTTGCTACTCCATTCGGCACATTTCTATTGTCCTGGCCTTTTTCTAATCCAAGGGCAACTGCTTCATCTCATTTTGCATTTGCGTGATATTTTCTTCCACAGCAGTGAGATTGTTTGCAATCTTCTGTGATTTATCATCATCCAATAAGGATTCCCAAGTCTGGGATACTTGGTCCACAACCTTACCACATGTTTTCTTGGCATATTCTATTTATTTCGCAACCTAAGTAGAAGTGTCTCTTCTTTGTGCCAACACTTCTGGAGGTGTGCAGGGTGTTCTTTGCTCCTCTAACTGCATTACATTTTTCTTAAGATCCATCACTAATTCCACTAACTATGCTATTTTGGCATTTGGGGTCATTTCCGATGTTATTCCTTCTTCTTCAAAGCCGCTACAGGGCAATGCGGCTATTTCACTGATTCTCTCGCAGTTACCATCTTACTCTAGTTTCTTTTGTTCAACCTTTTGAATTTCACTTTTCAGTTTCCTGGTGTCTTGATGTGCTGCCTTTACCTTTGTAGATAAGTGGCACTCGTGCAACCTTATTTCTGCATCAACAACATTCTGGATGGCATACACATAATTCATATGCATAGATGAAAAATATATAATAAGCTGGTCAGTATCCTGAAATTCAAGATTAAATTTCAGGGTGCCACACTTAAAACAACTTTAGAGACCTGTATCGTTTTCGGTAGGGTTGACACCGAGGCCACAGTTTGCTCCATTCGTGATGTTTCGGATGGGTCTTGTGAATTTGTTGCTGGAATTCGACCATCAACAAAAATCTTAATTGTTAGAATAATCAACCCATAGTTACCTACATTAGACATTAATTTAATTATTTTTGTCTTATTACCTAGTTTCCTAGATTCCATTCTATGCTAGTTTCCTTCTACATATCCTAGAAGTCAACACATGCTAAAACTGAGTCATGGAGCACTTGGGAAACATCCTGGAAACCCAATTTAGCATGTCTGATTTATTCCAGATTCTCTAAAGCACATATCTGCTTTTTCTGAAAAGTTGCCTTGTTTTATTTCTGATTTAAGGCAAAAGGAAAAGCTAGACTATGTGTAGTTGACTTGTTTTTTGCCCACATAATCCTCCCTCCTTTTCTCCAAATAAAAGCATGTATGAGTTTTCTTTCCATTCCTCTTTATCTTGCTCACTTGACTTAGAAAATTCGTGAGCATCTACTTAGATTTGGAAACTGCTTTATGCACCTATGGGGATTTGACTAGATTTGGTAAGCTTGCTTTTTGACTATTTTGAATGGCATCTTTATGCATTATATTCTCTCATGTATTTATATATTACAGCAGCCTATTACTTCATAAGGTTGGCTATTGTACACTTACTCAATATAGATTAGTGTTATGCTCCAATTTCAGACTCCTTTGGTGTTAATTTTGCATGTTTGATTAGCAATTTTGTGAGTGTAATTGTTATATCTCTTGGGTTCAATTTGCACATGGTATCAGAGCCTTTTCATATTGATTTCTCTCCTTCCAAATTGTTATTTCAGGTTCAACATCATTGACTAGGAGCACATTCTACTGAATGGAGGGCACAGTTTCTCAGCTATAGACCAATATTAGAATATCATATTGACTCCATTCAATTTCTTTGAGTGGAAAGATGAGATGGATATATTGTTGAGAGAGAAAGGTATCTACAGTGTAACTATGGAAATTGATGCAGATCCCAATGCAACTGTAGAGAAAATTAAATGGCACAACAGGAGGGATGAGACCTATGGTATTTTGTGTCTGAGCATTTCAAGAGACCTCCTCTTCCATCTTGATGGATTGACATCACCTAATGAAGTGTGGGAGAAGCTAGAAGATATTTTTGGAAATATAAATGAGATGAGAGGACATCAAATCAAGAATGAGCTGATCTCGTTGAGTCTTAGTAGCTTCGAAACATTGCAACTCTACTTTTCCAATGTAAAGGCCCTTTTTTTGCAGTTGAAACAATGTGGGATGGAAAAGAAGGAAGAACAACTAGTCTTGGCCATACTCTCTAAGCTTGGTACTAACTATTCAATGTTTTTTCTGACCTTCCATGCCACCAATTTGATATCTCGAGCCTGGAATATGCCTAAGCTTGTAGACTTCATGGAATCCCTCACACAGGAACAAGATAAGTCGGTGATGATGGGCACCATCAAACCTTCCAAAGACCAAGCTTTGGTTGCTGGAGATTCAAGGGTGGATTCAAAAAGCAAGACAAAAGCTAAAAATACACCTGAGCAAAAGAGAGACAATTCTAAGTCTCAAGAGGAGCCCCAAGGTTCCAAGAAGAACTCCCAGAAGAAGAAGAACAAAGGAGAAATGAGCAAGTGCGCATACTGCAGTAAGGGCTATCATCTTGAGAGCTCTTGTATGAAGAATCAAATCGACATGTTGACCCAACTCCTAGAGAAGAATACAATCTCCCTTCCTAATTGCTCAAAGAAGAAGGAAGGAGGATCAAATTCATAAGACAAAGAGAGAGTACAAGCCTTGGTTGCTAGCACATCAAGCTCACCTAGCTTCATCATAGATTCTGGAGATTCTAGACACATGGTTTCGACAAAAGAGACATTCTCCTCTCTTGACATATATAAAGGACCACCAATAGTTTTGGAAGATGACTCTCTCATTAACAGTTTGGGGAAGGATAGGATTGATCTTGACCATGGTAGTTTCAATAATGTATTGTATGTTCCAGGTCTTGCCTCTAATATCTTGTCAGTGTATCATATGACTCATACCGGGTCTCCAAAGAAGGTCATATTCTCCCTTGATGATGTTGAAATCAATGAGATTTTGAATGGTAAAGTCATAGCAAAAGGTGTTGTTGATCACACTTCAAAGGTATACAATTTTTCCCATTTTCTACCCTACTGAAACCCCTCTGCTCTTTTGATTCATGCTAATGAAGCAAGCAAGCTTTGGCATGAAATATTTGGCCATCTTAATGATAAGTATATTTCTGGTTTGAGTGAAAAAGATATGGTCATAGGGTTACCAAAGATCAAGTTTTCTAAGGGAGTTTGTCAAGGTTGTATCCTAGGGAAACACCCAGAGCACAAGTATGATAAAGTTAGTAATGAGAGAACCTCTGCACCTCTTGATTTGATCCATAGTGACATTTTTATTCCATTCACTCATATGTCCATGAGTCAAGCCAAATATGCATTAACCTTCATAGATGACTTTTCCAGGTATTGTTGGGTTCACTTCCTAAAGCATAAGTCTGAAGTTTTTGACCTCTTCAAAGTCTTTAGAGCCTTGGTTGAAAACCAGTCTGGGAGGAAACTCAAGATCCTCAGATATGACAATGGTGGTGAGTATGTCAAGTCTGATTTCATTCAGTATTATAAAGATGCAGGTATTCATATGCAGCATTCGATCCCTTACACACCACAACAAAATGGTGTTGTTGAGAGAAAGAACAGATCACTGAAGGAGATGGCAACCTGCATGATGGAGGCTAAGACTTTGCCACAAAAGTTTTGGGCAGAGCCTATAAACTGTGCATCCTACATCTAGAATAGGGTGCCTCATAAGCAGCTTGATGGTATGACTCCTTTTGAATCTTGGAGTGGGCACAAGCCCGATGTGACCCATTTTAGGATTTTTGGCTCAAAGGCTTGGGCTAGAATTCCAACTAAAAAGAGGAAGGGTTTGCAACCCCAAAGCTAAGAGTGCTTATTTGTTGGGTATTCTAAATATTCAAAAGGGTACAAGCTGATCAACTTGAGCTCTAACAAATATTTCATTGAAAGAAGTGTTCAGTTCCAAGAAGAGCCTTTAGTAGCAGTTGAAGTTGGAGAGTCTTATTCACCACCAGAACCATTGATTATAAGTGGAGAGACTAATGAGTTTGTTGATTCTGATATGTCTAATAATGATGATTTGATTGTAGATCCTAATAGTCCTACAAGAGCAAAATGGGAAGCAAATACCATTCATGTAGCTAGGGAACTAGCTGGAAATCCTAATGAAACTAGGAGGACTAGATCTCAATTTGAGAGTGCCCATTGTGTGAAAGATCCTATTTTGCTGAGAAGTGCTATTCAGCTCACTCCAGAAGAACAACACTTGGGAACTGGTTGATCTTCCCCCAGGGAGGAATCTAGTTCAATGTAAGTGGGTTTTCAAGACTAAGTTTGTTGCTGATGGTTCACCTTTGAAATATAAGGCAATATTGGTAGCCAAGGGCTACTCACAAGTACATGATATTGAATACAATGAAACCTTTGCACTAGTGGCAAAGATGGACTCCATAAGGCTAGCTCTAGCCATTGCAACTTCAAAGCAGTGGGAGGTACATCACATGGATGTGAAGTGTGATTTCCTAAATGGAGATCTCATTGAGGAGATTTACATGCAGCAGCTTGAAGGGTTTGTTTCTAATCCATCTTTAGTGTGCAGGTTAAAGAAGTCATTGTATGGGCTCAAGCAAGCCTCCAGGGCTTGGTATGCCAAGATTGATGGCTTTTTGCTATCATTGAGTTTTGTTTGATGCAAGTATGATCCTAATGTCTATTTGGATCTGATTCATGGTTCTTTGATGATTATTGTCTTGTATGTGGATGACCTACTGATTACAGGAAGTTCAAAGAAAGATATTTCCTCCTTGAAGGATGCAATGAACCATGCATTTTCTATGACAGATTTGGGATTGTTGAGCCAATTCTTGGGTCTCGAAATTACTCAATCCCAACATGGAATCAAAGTACACCAGTCCAAGTATGCTCTAGATTTTCTCAACAAGTTCAACATGAAATATTGCAAGCCAAGCAAGACTCCCTTCCTTTCAGGATTTGAGCTTGACGAAGTAGGTTCTTCTCCTATGGTAAATAATACAATGTATAGGCAGTTGATTGGATGTTTTCTTTATCTTACACACACTCGACCTGATTTATCTTATGAATTAAGTGTGGATTCGAGATACATGGATCAGCCTCATGAGATCCACTGGAGAGTATCCAAAAGGATCCTAAACTTTGTTCAAGGAACAAGAACTCATGGGATCTTCTACAAAGCGAAATATCATCTTGATTTGATTGGATTTATTGACAGTGATTGGGCAGGTGACAACACAGATCGAAAGTCTACATCAGGATATGTGTTCATGCTTGTAGAAGGACCAATCAGCTGGTCAATCAAGAAGCAGAGTGCCATAGCACTCTCATCTACATAAGCAGAGTATAGAGGAGTTGTAAATGCAGCAACTCAATGTTTGTGGTTGCAGGGGATACTTGGAGAATGTGGATTCAAATCAGAGTTTTCAACCATTATCTACTGTGATAATCATAGCACCATTTGAATCTGCAATGATCCAATTCAGAGACAGTGAACCAAGCACATTGAGATCCATATGCACTACATCAGACAACTTATGCATGATGGTACCATTGATCTACTCTTCTGTGCATCTTTAGAACAAGTAGCAGACATCTTCACCAAAGTTTTTTGTGAGAAGACCTTCAGCAATCTCAAATCATTGCTGGGGATTGTTGATCATGTTGTGAAGCATGATTGATGATTTCCAAATTTTGTTTTTCCTGTCCATGTTTAAGGGAGGATTTTCCCACTGGGTTTTTGCCTCTTTCCTTGGTTGTATGGACAAGTAGTACGTAAAGGGTGACTAAGCCTTGTTGCTAGGCCCTATAGTTTTCTGATATTTACTCATAAAGTCAGGCTCAAGGGGGGGTGTTAGAATAATCAACCCACAGTTACCTACATTAGACATTAATTTAATTATTTTTGTCTTATTACCTAGTTTCCTAGATTCCATTCTATGCTAGTTGCCTTCTACATGTCCTAGAAGTCAACACATGCAAAAACTGATTCATGGAGCACTTGGGAAAGATCCTGGAAACCCAATTTAGCATGTCTTCTTTATTCCAGATACTCTAAAGTGCATGTCTTCTTTTTTCTGAAAAGCTGCCTTGTTTTATTTCTGATTTAAGGAAAAAGGAAAAGATAGACTAGGTGTAGTTGAATTGTTTTTTTCCCACATCATCCTCCCTCATTTTATCCAAATAAAAGAATGTATGAGTTTTCTTTCCATCCCTCTTTATCTTTCCCACTTGACTTAGCAAATTCGTGAGCATCTACTTAGATTTGGAAACTGCTTTATGCACCTATGGGGGATTTGACTAGATTTGGTAAGCCTTCTTTTTTACTATTTCGAATGGCATCTTTATGCATTCAATTATCTCATGTAATTATATATTACAATATCCTATTACTTAATAAGTTTGGTTATTGTACACTTACTCAATACAGATTAGTGTTATGCTCCAATTTCAGTCTCCTTTAGTGTTAATTTTGCATGTTTGATTAGCAATTTTATGAGTGTAATTGTTCTATCTCTTGGGTTCAATTTCCACATTAACTTCTTCCAATACTTTACAAAGAACATTAATAATGTCAGTGATTGTACCTGAAATTTTCTCTTGTCGTTCTTCTATAGACTTGAAACTAGATTGCGTTGCTTAGGTGATTGCTTTGATATGAGTTTCATATCATCACTGTCCAATTTGACAGTGTTTGTAGTTTGATCATCTTTCATCTTCTTCTTTATTTTGCTCTGCTACAATTTTTCTTCTTGTGGTCCCCCCTCCTCATGTTCTGATTCTGGGTTTGTTGGTATTGAGGGGCTGTGGCTTTCGTCAGAGTGTAAATCCTCCAGGTGGTCTTCTTCCGTTTTCCTCCTCTTCTTAGTCTTGGAAATATTGCTGCTGGATTTTTTCTTTAGACACTACAGCACGCCATTCTTTCAGCCAATGATTAATAATTTCTTGGACCTCTTCGTTGGTCATGATAAACTTGGCTTGTATCTTTGGCTGTTGTAGTTGTTGTCGTGGTTGTAGGTAAACATTGTATGGGCCAAATTCAAACTTAACGATGGAGCAAAAATCTTGGACAGTGGTGGCCTCTAGCCTATACATGATCTTTACCTGATGTGGTATAGCTTGCACATGCATAAAGAATTCAATATTTCTCACCTTCTATTGTTCTTTTTGTTTCTTCTCATACGAGAGCTTTTGATACCTTTCCCCTTGACACGGTACCTGTAGGTCAACTACTTGATAGTGTTCTGGTTCAGACCATGCGATGAATGAAATTAAAATTAACAACCATGAGTAGTGGAACACCCAACCCCTTTCCTTTGCATCAATGGAGTCTTGAACAAGATCATTCAACAAGAATTGACACCAATTGATTTGAGTTCCTTCTGTGTAGAGGTTTGCGAGAAGAATTGGTCCCATTGTACACCGGTCTAGATGCATTTTGTGGAGTAGCTTGGATGATAATCCTTTGAAAACAAAGGTAATAGTGGGGTTATTAATGGTACAAATAAAAAACCCTCTTTTACTTCTTTGTATGCCAAAATTTTCCTTCATCTGCTTAGCTATGGCTGCCTCTTAATCCTCTTTGAGCAGTGGTGTTGGGTCCATTCCAGTAGCTGGACGGCCTGTAATGGCAACGATGATCTCAACAGTCACCAGTATAGGTTTTCCTAACTAGAGAACCCTGCTATGAAAAAGTAGAAGTAACTACTTAAAATATGTGTTAATTTATGTACCACGGCCAAAATGTGGCATATACAACAACGATAATATGTCATAATTCTCCAGTTTTGTAGCCTATTCCTTTACAACATATCTTTGAGGCACCTCCAGTGTGTCTTGCATAATGTCCATATACTTTTTGCGGTCCAAGGCTGGTTGCATCTTAGTGTCATGATCACTGTAAAATAACCTTTTCACTTTGGGTAGAATATATTTTACTACCTTCACACCATGTGGTACTAGTGACACTATCAGCGGAGTCTTTCAGTTCTTTGGGATTGCAAATTCTGGTGCATTTCTGCATCGGGGTGGGACATATGGTGGCAACCAATTTCAAGTCTCAAAATCCTCTGCTGGTCTGGTTTCCTCCAGGGGTGTTACTACTCTTCCCTTCCTCTTTTTGGTGCTAGTGTATTTCTCCTGTTGAGTCACTGGTGGGCTTTGTCTTTCCTTTCGAATTGGTTTAGTGGCGATGGGATATACCCAACAGTATCTTCCATTATTGGGTTGGGTGATACAAACTTGGATTAAACTATTCTTGTGCTAGAGACAGAGATGACCATACTATAACCTCACCAGTTCATAGCTCAAGGGTTGACACAATAACAATGTATATCTTTGATATGCAAGGAGTGTGGTGAGGATAATGAAGCTTGATAAATACCCTAACTGATGCTAGATGTTCTTCGTATGCAAGATTAAATTCTCAAAAAGGAATCCATCCTTTTCACTAAATGGGCGTACCGTAGCTCTTAGATCAAATATTTTTTCATTATATCACTACTGTCATGTGATTGAATAGGTATTTATTGTTAAAAAGTGGCTTTCTACGCAAAAATATCACTGTTAGTTTCCCCCCCCCCCCTTTTTATGTCCTGTCTAATAGGGTGTCGTGTATTTTCACACATGCGACCTATTTCTACTTTGCACATTCTTTCTGACACATGGAGATCATGATGGTTGGGTCACTATCCCTTGGATCCTTTGTGATATTATACCATGATGTGTAGTTATGTTGCATTGATGGAGGCTCATGTCAACAATGGGTATTTCTTCAAATATCTTCTCCTTTATTACCTGTAGCGCAACATCGACTGTTGGATGTTCGCCTGTAAATTCAAATGTCTGGGTAAAGTTTACAACTAAGATTTCCCATTCAATGGTTCCTCATCATAGCTCTTCTGAGGTGTAGAAAATTCTTGGTACCATTTCCAAGGGGTGGATGAATCGGTGAACCCATTCATATCGAGGGTATTCTTTCGAAACTGTGTGATAATGCTCAATGTGTATTCCAGGATCTGTCAATCCTGTATATTTTTTATCATTATAATTGATCTCTTCTCCAAATCTGATATCCATTAGCCTCCTACATTGCAACCATTCAGAGATAGAATGTTTATGTGTACCCCACCCTCTAGTGGGTGTAGATTTCAGCACATGGTCCAAAGCAGACAATTATTGTGATTCTGTGACCTTTTCCATGAATTATTCCAAGAAGGACGCAAGATTAGGAAATTATTCATATGTAGGTAGTGCACTGGATTCAAATCCTACCCTATGAATAGATCTTGTGATTCTTGCACATCTGTGCATGCAAACTTCATGCAACATGTTTTGCTAGTTTTCTAGAGCATTACCTGAGTCAGACGTGCACAAGCTTACACTCTGCCAGCTTAGGTTTCCATCAGCTGTGAGAGTAATATAGTATTCCTTCAAAGACATGATGTTGTATAGTTGGTCCAGATAATTTTCTTTCCCTTCGCTATGCACAGGCTCGACATATCGCTGCCCTTCAAGTGGATCAATGGGCGCAACCACTCTTATTTCAAAATCTTCGAAAGACAATATCCTTTTCTTGAATTTTATGATAATTTGGTTGTCTATTACCCAATTAATCCCTAGAAGCACATGATATGGGTTTATGTCATCAAAAATTTCAATCACCTCGAAGTCGAAATATGTTCTCAAGCCTTTGACTTCCATAGGAACTTGGGATAGGAAACCAATCGGTAGCACCTTTGATTGGTTTGCAAGCCTTAGTTGAATAGGAGACCAGTCCAGTCACGACTTGTTCATGCTTTCCCATGTATTTCTTGTCAATATATTGACATCCAATCCCAAGTCTAGTATGATATAGTCCATGTCATAATCTCCTATCTGTGTAGTCATTCGTAGTTCTCGGCCAGTCTTCAGTTTTATCCCTATATGATTGACTCTTTTTTCAAGTCATATTTTTTTGTGGTGTATTCTGTGAGTGCTGTCAATTCTATGAAAACATCTTTATCATGGATTAGTGCTAAACAAATTTTGAAAAAATATTTGAGATTACTAATCTTTTTAGTGGGAGGCCTTCTAATTAGTTGTTCAACTCGTTCGGAAGAGCTCTAACTTGTCCAGATTTCGATGAATGATTGGTATCAATAAAATCTTGTCGCACCTCCAAGAAGAATTATTTATCTTCTTGAACATCTAGCGGAGCTTTCTTTTGTGCCGCAGGTCCCACCTGCAGTTGTCCTTGCGGTTTATTTTGGTCTTCTCTTGTCGTAGCACCTCCTCGCATTACTACAACAAGGTTGGGTTGTCTTGGTTTGGCATAAATCATTTGAATATTTGGATTGGGGTTTGGATTCAGATTATACACTGGGTTGGGGTTAATGACAGTTCTATCCTACCATTTTCACAAGAAGTTGTGGACATTGTTCGATAGTGTGATCAAATTCTTTACAATATGTACAATTGTTTGCAGGAATTTGACAATCTCAGAAAAAATTTCCTAGATTCCCACAATTATAACATTCAACTTGGCCTTTTCCTCAACCAAATCCTCCACCATGATGTTGTCCTTAACCTCTAAAGTTCCCACCCCACTTTGTGGAGGGTATTGTTGTTGTTGAGGATACTGATTTTGCTGGTATTATGGTTGAAGATATTGTCATTGTTGAAATTGTGCAGCATGATACTGAGGTTACGCTTGTTCATCTTGCATTTGTTCACCATTTTTCATTAAGTAGATATCCATTGTTTTCTCTTGCAGTAGCTGAAGTTCTCTATAGTGTTTTTCATCATGGCCTACTGATCTACAAAATTTACAATATAGACTAGTGGGTAGCACTTACAATCTTATGTAAGTATAGACATCCTTCAGACTTGTGACCTCTAGTTTGGAATATTCTACACCAAGTAATTATTTGGGTGTTTAATGGGTTCGATGCACTTGCTGCGACATAGTTCATGGTATAACCATATCCAATTGGACTGTTAAGAGTCGAATCCGCTCTGATACCACTTGGTACAACCGTATCTGGTTGGACTATTAAGAGTTGAATACAACTTTCATGGTGAATGATAAATATGAACAATATAATAGAAGATAGTTATAAAATTACAATAAGTCCCTATCTTATAAGGCTTGAGCAAGCCTAGTGAAGGTTTATTCCCTTTCACTAGTAACTTAATAATCTATTTATTTATAAATAATAATATTAATTCAATATTCACAACATTTCATCAGCGCCGGGATATTATCTTTATGGTGTCCCTATGTTCTACATCTTGTACACTATAGTTCCTCCTGAACTTCCTTTCCTCTTTTAATGTCTTGGAAATGACCCACAAGATTGGCCAGCTGCGACTGAATTTGCATCCTTTCCGAGCCTATCAACGGTTTAGGTGAGAATCGCTTCAACAACAAAGCATATCAACGGTGGCACCACTTCTCTATAATAGGACACAGGTGGTGCAGAGAAAGGTACTGCTCATCAGCCAAAGGGTAAGCGTGGTGCTAGGTTTTTTCAAGTAGAATTAACATCCAGAGCAAGTTTCCACTCCAAGTTTTGGGATTAAGGTCAAACATAGGGGTTACTGATCTCATCACATGATGGTGACAGGATTTAGGTATAACATAATGCCCCCCAAAGCATGAGGCTTAGAGGGATACGATAAGCGAGAGATTTGAGAGAATAAGTTGTCACTCTGAGGTGAGAATGTTAGCTTGGTCAGAGAATTTCATCGAGTAGGCATCTATAGTACATCAATATTTCTGACTCATATACAAAATGTAACTAACTCATGGTTGCGAACCAATACAATTTAGATCCATGAGAGGAATAAATAGGCATGCCTACTAGAATACAGTGTAGATCCATGTGATAGAGGGCTCAAACTTGGACATATCTACCGGACATACAACGTAGATCTATGTCATACATATGCAAATTTGAGCATAGCCACCACCATACAAATGTGGATCCATGCTAGATATACAAAAATCCATCGCAACCTGGGGAAAGCAATGAGTGCTAAACAAATACCCAGGGTCTTTGTCTCGTCTTCCACAAATTATGATTGTATCCATGTGATTACAATTTTCTAAAGTCGAACATGGTAGAAACCACTTGATTACCGGCCACTGATGTGAACTATTAACAAGTGTGAGGGAGATCACCATTGATGTCAATGATTCCCAAGGTACCCTAGTACAATCTACTGAGTGTGAATAGATGTCTTGATGTCGAACACCCAATCAATTCTATCGATCAAAGGCCAATTATGTGAACCTATGTCGAGAGCAAGATAATCTGTCATTGAGGCATACAGATCTCAAGGTACTAAATTTTGTTTCTAAGGCTATTTCCCAGATGATGAGCTGTTGTTGATGGGGATAGTCTCGTCGAAGGAGGGCCATGATGAGTCCCACATCGCTGACACGAAACTCAGAACAAAGTTCTGGAATGATGTGAATAAGGTAACCATAATATTGACTCAAAATACTGACACAGAGACTGTTTTGACTGCAGAGGTAAAACTTCTTCAACTTCCCTTTGAACATCAGGTGGCATGACAAAAGACTTGGAAGCATGACTAAACCAGACAAACACACAGTGCGACGATGGACAATGCATTCTTTTGAAAGACTCAAAGGAGTGACATGACTCATGAAAGTGGATCATCATGGAGATCAGTTGAATACCCAATTGACTGAATGATGTGTAGACAAGTGCCATGTTCAAAGGTAACGACAAAATACTGCTATTTATTTGCAAAATGATTCCCTTCCCATTTTCCCCATCATGGTTGATGAGTTCCTCTTTTTGGTTTTACGAGTTCAAAGAGGGTAACAAACGCTCGTTATATCTCTTCTGAAGACAAGTTCAAACTCATACGTTTTACGAACCTGAGAGAGGAGGGGTTCGTTCCCAAAGTGGGTCTCTCAATGTTTAATTTAACGAGTCCAATGAAAGTTAACTCGATATCGTTCATGTTTAGAGAGTCTGAATGACCATGGAAGAATACTCCACATGGTCCTTTTTCGTATGATTTAGTTCCTAAGGCCTGAAAAAGTATAAAATAATACCTTAGAGAACTCTTCCAGTCATGATTGGATGGAGTGTTCCTTTTTTGTAAATAGTCCATCCGAACCGAAAAAGAGATAACCTACCATTGGAGAGACGACTCTTCAAATAATTTTACGAGTATGAAGAAGACAAGTACTTGACAATCTTTTCATATTTAGGGAGTCCGAAAAGAGCTTAAAGGAGACTCCATTAGACTTTTTCATGTTTGAATCCAGAGCACGAAAAAGTAATAAACTAATCTCAAACCAAATTTCATGTTTTAACCAGAGCACAAAAAATGAAAAGTAATCTCAACACCATCTTACTGTTTTTAACGAGCTCGAAGATCAGTTGAAAGAATGCTCGAAGAATGGTTTCATTTTTACGTAAGCTTGAAATGGAAGGTAACTATGCTTGGAACATGGTTTCATTTTTATGCAAGCTTGAAACCAAAAGGTAAAATATGATTAAGGAAACCAACTTCATTTTGTAACGATCTTGAAATAGAAAATGAACTATGCTCAAGAATGGTTTCATTTTTATCCAAGATTGAAACCAAAAGGTAAACTATGCTTGAGAAGATCTATTTAATTTTTTAACGAGCTTGACATAGAAAATGAACTATTCTCAGGAATGATTTCATTTTTATGCAAGCTTTAAACCAAAAGGTAAACTATGCTTGAGGATATCCATTTCATTTTTTAACGAGCTTGACATAGAATGGGAACTATGCTCACCAATATCTGTTTCATTTTTTAACAAGATTGACATAGAATGGGAACTATGCTCACAAAAAGTTCTAATCCAACATGATGTCCAGAGGTTGGTGGGTTGCCAACTTACATAAGAAGCTAGAAAATTATATCCATTATGATGTCCATAGACTAGAGCCATGCCCCCCATTTCACCTATGATGGGAAGAAGATAACTAGAAGAAGGGGAAGGAATCACAAGAAAATGAGGCACATTCAGGGTAGTCTGATTACTAGGAGTCACACAATGGTCAGGTGTAACAAAGAAAATCTGATCAATGGTCACAATCTTCCCATCATGGGGAAAATGCATAACTCTAAAGAGTGTGGACACTACGGCTTTCATGGCGTAAACATAATCATGTCCAAGGAGTAGATTAAAATCTAAAGGACCTTGGACCCCATAACATCAATACAGGCAATTTTTCCTCCTAATGTAATAGGAAAATAAGGAAGGGTCCTTAAAGGTGCAGTAGGTCTTCGATTAAAATCCAGTATCTTATCGGTGGCTGGCACAAGCTGAGGAGAACCTAAAGCTTGCCAAGCAGTTGAGGATAGAATACTAACAAAATCCCCTTCTTCAACAATAGTACGAAGTATCCGCCTAGCATTAACATTCACAACTATATGGAAAGGAACACTCAAATGAATATGATACTTTGTTAGGTTACTCTAGTTAAAGGAAATAACCTCACTACTAGGAGAGGGTTCTGTCAAAACGGACAAAATTTCCTCTTACCGAGAACAATAAGAATGAAGCATTAAAACTTCAGCAGGATTCAGTTCATTCTCTATTGGAAGAGAATAACAAGACGAAGATTTGGTCAAAGAGACTACTTCAATCTTAACACTCTCTGATGAAAGAGCGGGATTGAGTGGAAATGACATTGACTCGACTACTTCACTCTCCGAAGGAAGAGTTGGATAAATTATAGATGAAATTGAATTGATCACTTGGTCAACCAACGAGGAATTGAGGGATAACTTACTATAACTTGTTGGAATCACCTGTTGATGATCAGTAATATTTTCCAACCAACGCAAAGCTTCATCCATAATGGACAAAGAAAATTACGATGCATAACCTTGCATATCAAACAAGGATACAAGAATTTACCCTTACGACCTTTTACCAATGGGTCACTGGTTGAGGGAGTATCATCAACATGATGATCAGAGGTTGATGACACAGATGGTTTGGACCTTTTAGACCACTCTTCTTGTACATGAGAGAGACCAGGACACTCCTTAAGAAGGTGGTCCCCCTTGCAAATCTTACAAGGGAACTTGGGTTTTCCGGGTGTTCTCTTAGAACGGGCACCATCAAGAGCAGATGGTTGCTGCTTTTTCTCTTTCTTATCCTTCTTACTATTACCCTTTCCTTTCTTCTTCTTCTTATCCATCTTACTACTAACCGTAGAGCTTTGATCAAGCAAAGAAGAAGAAAGGGATGAATTTGTAACCTGTGGAGAATGAATAGGATTAGGTTGAGGTCTATCCTCTCTCAGAGGAGAGGTGACATTTGAGACATTAGGTGTAATAGGAATTACCAGATTAAATAGCCAGACTGGTAATCCTATAGTTAATCCAGGAATATTTAGAGTGGCAATAAAAGGAT
The DNA here is from genome assembly GCA_001517045.1 of Pseudotsuga menziesii. Lineage (NCBI taxonomy): Eukaryota > Viridiplantae > Streptophyta > Pinopsida > Pinales > Pinaceae > Pseudotsuga > Pseudotsuga menziesii. Next base: position 606,322 of record LPNX010363460.1, on the reverse strand, counting down.
ATCCAATGCATTCACTTGGAGGGCATACAAAAGGTACACCTTGGAAAGGGACCTCTTGAGTGGTAGTCCCAGTTTGGGATGCCATCTCTAAACTCTTTAAAAAACCCCTAACTACCAAGAAAAAGCAATCACTACTCAAACTAAAGGCAACAAGAAAACATGTGAAAGGAGTGGATAAGAGCTAGGAACCTCATAGGACAGGCCAAAAGGATAACTTAGATGGTTTGAGGATTCCTAAAAGGGTCTCCTGATATACGCAACGTACATGGGAGCTAAAATCGGTAGTACTGCTATCTAATGCACAACTTTCCACAAGGGGCCTTCCTATATACAATCGAGTACGTGAAGTGCCTTTCTATATACCTCAAGGGTAGGTGAAAGGCTGTTCGATATACCGATGGTACGTGGAAGAACCACGTGAGTCCCGGGTTGTAGTGCAGATAAGTAACGATAGCTCCTACGCTTAACGACACCCAAACACATCTCTAACTTACCACTCAAATTGTTAAAAGTTTTAACCTAGCACTACCGTTAATTTTATCTTGTGCATTTAGGTGGAACCATGGAGTGAAAACTTGAAATTAAAGAAGATGCACACTGATCTATATGTTAATGCAAGTTTTCCTCTTCAATGAAATTCTACCTAAGAGAGGGAGAGATATTTACTTTTCTTCCCAAAAAAATGCACACCCAAATGCAAATGCAATTCTATTTTTTCAAACGAAAAGTGAAATTATCAATACACCCCAAACAATCTTCAAGGCAAATAAAAAAGAGATCTAGAGAACATCAAACATAAATAAACCAAAAATGTTTCCTATCTTTTCATGCTTGAAAAAGATGCATAAAAACTTAATGGAAAGATGATTTCACTAACATTTCCAAACAAAACTAACTCTAATGGATGCAAAGCTAAAAAAAAATATTTCTTCTTAATGAAAGTAAGATCTAGAATTTCAAACAATCATGCACAAAACAAGAAGAAAATCATTCAACAAACGCTTGCAAATAAAGCAAAGGAGAGAGAAAACTAAAATTTCTCTTTGAAACAGACAAGGAAATGAAAAACCAATCTTTCCTACCAAGCAATGAAAAAATCAACATGCAAAAGAAAACAAGAATCACCCCAAGCAAAGAAAGACTCAAAACAACATGGATCACTCACGCATTCCAAGTCCAAAAAAAACCAAAACCTTCTCATGAAAATGAAATGTATATTTTCCAATTCGAATGAATAATATCTACATAAAGGAGCAAGAGTTTTCAAGCAAATAAAAGAATGTAAACTCCAATGCAAGAAACATAAATTCTCTTTGAATGCAGAGGGAATATAACAATCAAAGCGACTGTAGAATATACATTTCATTTTCATCAAAAAGTAAGCCAAAAACACACAAAAATAAAAATATAAAGTCTGGAATAGGGCCTACCTAGCACCACGTAGATGAAGGTACTGATAGGTGGTTTTGAGGCAGAACTGCTCCTTTCTCATTAGATTCAAGCGGTGGCACCGTATATTGCTAACTGGACTCAGGCGGTGGAACTGCTTCTTGCCAAAGGAACATGCGTGTTTCTCTGTAATCACCCAGAATAGTAGGAGAGAGAGAAAAATCAAGTTAGATATGCCAAAATATTCATAAAAGTTGATGAATCAACCACAATATAGAGCACAGAAAGTTAAGGTGGCTCAGTTCTGAAGAGATCTGGATATTTTCAAACCAAAACTTCAGTAGATCAGATGTAGATTTAATTGCAAAGATAGGAGGCTGGACCTTGGATTCAAACAATATTAGTTTAGAAACTAAGGATGAACAAGACGGATCTACTTTCCAGTAGAGTCGCCAGATTTGTAATTAGGAATATTGCACCTTTTGCAGACAGAAATTGTTCTTCTGGTCTGAATGGTTCAGATCCAAAAGAAATGAGTGAACAACAAAGGATGAAGACCTTCCCTGAATGTTGTAAACACCTAGAATATTGCTTTGAACGTGAACCTGTGTACCTGCAAACATGTCAAACAAACAAACACATCAAAGCTACTAGAAAATAATCTACACATCCATACTAGTGTCTAAGGAATCTAGTAACATATACATGTGAAATCAAAACAACAGATATGTGGGACAGAAATCAGCTTTGCATTAAGAATGAATGAAGAAGCTTACAACCATTGCCTTAGTGTCGACAAAATCCTCCACAAGACAAACAGCTCATCCCCAAAAGCTCCAACTTGCTCTCTTGTGCTCTCCAATGGATTGGGATAGATAGTCAATTCAACAACATAACATTACCATTCAATTATCTCCCTCAACTGTGGATATGAGCCTGTATTTATAGGGCTCAATGGATAGGGATAGTTGAGAGAATTGTGGGTGAGGTGGCTCCAAGATCCTACCAAGGGGGATCTCGAGCTCAAACTAACCCATATTGATAGGGATAAGGGAGGACACGAGGCTCATGATCTAGAAGCCTCGAGAAAATTCTCTTTTTCTCATTTTACCCAGGGTACCACTTTTGTTCCCTTATGATAGAGTGGTTTAGGTGAGAACCGCTTCAACAACAAAGCATATCAGCGGTGGCACCACTTCTCTATAATAAGAAATTGACGGTGCTGAGCAAGGTACCGCTCATCAGCTAAAGGGTAAGCATGGTGCGAGGTTTTTTCAAGTAGAATTAACATCCAGAGCAAGTTTCCACTCCAAATTTTGGGATTAAGGGAAAACATAGGGGTTAAGGATCTCATCACATGATGGTGATAAGATTTAGGTATAACATACCAGTCTAGCGCACGACCTCATAGCATCATGATTAGTTATGCTTTCTTGGCATTCTCATCCTAGACCTTTCGTATAGTCCAGTCAGTGTCACACAGAAACTAGTGCTACTCTGGGTCTTCCATCCCATTCCCATTAAATATTGGGAGCTTAATGTCAGTTCCAACCATTGGATTGATTGGTGCTGTAGTAACTGCTGGTATAGTTAGAACAAAATTTGGACTAGTCAGACTTCCCTTCCACTAGTTACAGCGTTAGTACTACTCGTATTTACAGAAGTATTTGGATATAAGTCTGGTGATCTTACCTTTGGTAGTGTAGGCGAGTTGTGTGCATGTTCCTATTCTGGAGCTTTAGTCAATTCTTTAGAATCTTCATTTCCTTCTGAGATTGGCTGATATTCCTCTTCCTCATCACAAGAGCCTTCGTCTAGGTACGATGCAAACTCATATCCTTCTTCTTCCTGCTCTGTGTTGGAACTGTCTCGTCTGAACATAGTTTTTTCGTCTTTTGTCAGACCTAAATATTCATTTGCTTATCAAAAATCCTGGTTCTAGTTGAGTTACACTTTCTCTTGGGAACAACTCACTATAGGGTACTACTAAGACATAGCCACTCTTTTCTTGTTCAGTCTATCATTCACGGGATGCCTTTTTTCACATATAAGCATTTTTATCCACATCTTCAAAGATGAGAGATATCGGCTGCGTGGTCCTTGAAACATTTTTCTCTCTGCCTCACTGTATGAGGTTATTGTATCAACCATGAAATTAGTGATATATCCCTCTATGATATTGTCTACCAATAAGTGCACAACCCTTGATATAGTTTTGTTGATTCTTTTCAACCGCTCAGTAAAAACCGAAGTCACTCTTTCGGTTCTCCTCCTTAAAATTATTTTTCTAGGTTGCCAACTAAGACAACCACTCATACAATACGACAGGGAACTCAGAAAATAAACTCTCATAAATGTATCGACCCAACCAATCTATTGTGTTCCACCATGTTCCTTCGCTTTCTTCTCATGCAAACTCTAGCTCTTTGAAATCCACCCAGTCTTGGATATCAAGTTTCATGGGATGCTAGAACATATCCCTCACCACAACGCTTCAAGGTCCCAACAATAGAACCGTTTGTTGGCATTTTCTCCTCTTCCTTCTCACGCTGAACCCAGGTCCAACCCATTTTTGTCAACAAGACAAATCCCAAGATATCGGCCCGATGGAGTAGAGCCTTGTCGACTGCACCTTCGACACAGATGCCATCTCACCCAAGATATCTCATTTTTATGGGTAACTTCTAGAACCACATTTCCGCAGTTTGTGCGGGAGGGTGTTTTAGGTCCTTGGCTCTGCGCTAAGGTTTCCAACGAAGACTGGGAAGGTTGTTTGGTGGTTTTCACTTTATTTAGCAACACTGAACTATGATTCAACCTTATTTATGCAATATTACGCAAACACACAGTGAACAGACATCATGTGCATATTCATTATTGTAACTCAGCATTCATACATTTACCCATTTGTAACACAATAACCGATCAATAATTAAACATAGTACTTATGCATTAAGCTAAGCTATTCAACATTCAGACATAAACACAACATATAACATGGAAACCCATCCAGGGAAAAAACACAAGGTTCTCTTCATCTGGAATTGGCATGAGGAACTAGATGCACCTTTTGTCTGTACACAACGCTACAAACTCTATTCAATATCTTCTCTTCTATCTCTACAGACTTATCCTCCCTCTCATGCTCTCTGGTCTTCTCTCTCTTTATCACTCTACTCTACTCCTACTTAGCGATCCACACACAGCCTGGATCGACCTCACCTTCTCTACCTATCTACGCACTCAGCTACATAACCACTACTCGGATGTAATCAATGATCTAGAGTCATTAACCAAAACTATCTACCTCTAGTCTATCTCAAGTGTCTTTTCCAAGAGTCTAGAGACTTACTCAAAATTGTTGTATCAGCTAATCAACTCAAAACCATCTAACCCATTCACAATTTGGGTTCCTCTCTTTATATTCCTATTACATACTCGATACCACTCTCATACATTCTTGTACATACTCAATACTAACTCGATACATACTCTAATAGACTCATCTTCATTCGCTATCCCAATCGACTTACTCTCTTCAGCCAACATGCTGTCTTTCTTATTCTAGTAATACATATCCAAAAACACTCTATCGGCCTGACTTACAAAAATGACTTTACGCGTGTGGTTTTTGTCAGCTCTAGCAGAGCTCATACCCACAATCACTAAGTGATGTTTCTTTCTTAACGTTATGCCTTACTTCCATTTTCTAGTCGTTACCTTGTCTGCACGCCTGATTCTACGAATATTCTTCCATGTCATCTCGTCTCTTGCTCTGTCCTTCTGTCGTAGCTTACTACACTAGCAAAATTCTCTCGTCCCACGCCTTCTCTTTGTATTCTTCCTTACTTTCTTTCTTTTGTCACAGCATCCTTCCCCTTTCGTTTGATGTTGCTTCCTCTATCATAGCTTCTTCTTCTTCTTCTTCTTTACCCTCTTCTTCCATACTGAGGCATAATTCTACATGAATTCTTCCCTTCTATCCTGAGGCCCAAGAATCCCCCAGCCACCCCAAGAATTAGGATTAGATAAGGATTCCTGCCCAGACATTTGCATCTTGGAACACTTCAGTGTTCCAGCCCATAGAAAATAAAGCGTCAATATTCTTAAATCCACAATCACCCCCTCAAGAACCCGAAGTAACGAGAACCAGTGGACTGGAATGCACTGAAGGACAAATGTAACTAAAATATATCTACCCCAAAGGGAGAGCCACCTAGAGGTGCATTTATTCATACGCCTTTGAAATTTCCTTATGAGCCAACACTAGTTATACCACTCATAATTGGTGGGATTGAGAAAGAAACTGAGGTAAGTTAAACCCTAATTAAGCTCCTGTATCTTAAAATGAATAAGGAGAGATAGGTCATCAATTAATATTTTGTTAGAGAAGGAATAGATAATATATGACTTACAGGGACTTAAAGACATGCCCGAAGCCTAATTCTATTGGCAGACATGTACAAAATATTGCATAATTCTATTGGCCGACATTATGCAAAGGAGACCGATCTATCCAAATTTGGAATAAGTGTGAGAAAGGTGGTATTCAAGTTATCCTGAATGACACCCAAACTTCTAGAATCCTCAATGGATTGCACTAAATCAATACCCACAAGGTAAAAAAAAATGAAGATATAATTCCATCGTCCAACTATCAGGCCCCAAACTCTTGGCCTTGGGAAAACCTTTCAAAGTATCCAATACTTCACCTAGGAAGATAGCCCCCCCAATAAATTCCAATCAGTATTGTCGAAAAAGGTGGGAAATTTTTTGATATTTTCCAACTGATCACAAATGTTGGACGTTTGAGGGTCCCTATAGAGTTTAGAGAAATACTCATTTGCCCTAGAATTTATAGATTTAGTTTCATAAACCAAAGAGTCGCTGTCATATCTGGCTTCCCAAATAACATTGGATATATGTATCTTATTGGAGAAGTTATGAAAAAAATTCGAGTTATAATCCGCAACCTTCAACTAGATAGGCTGTCTCTTCTACCTGAGGGTTTCTTCTTTGTGAGAAAGAAGCCTTTGCTTTCATGAATATAACTCCTTCAAAGATAATCTTCAATCCTGAGAAAAGAGGCAATCATCAATAACCTCCTCCAAGGACTGTATAGAGCCTTCAAACTCACATAAGGATATTTAAACTTCATTTTTCATATCCACTTCCCAACAAATCACTAGAGAGCGCAATTTATTCAACTTAAATATGAGACTCTGCATCATATTAAGATGATGCAGGACTTCAACTGATAACCGACCCCAATTATCCACAACCAACTTATTGTAATCATCGTCCTTGAGCCATGCCGTATTGAACTTAAAGGGATATGAAACATAACCCTGGTCAAAATCCAGTTGCATAACAACAACTTTATGATCTGAAAAGCCCATAGAATAGGCCCAAGATTGATACCTTCCCAGCTGATTACAGAGAGATTCAGCCATGAAACAATGATCCAGATGCTTAGCAATCCCAGTTATACCGCATCTTCCATTTGACCAAGTGGGAGTCAAAACCGCAAGAACCACATCAATTAAGTGAGCATCCCCAAAGAGTGACTCAAAGTAACTAGCCAGAGGGTCAAGGATTCGTCCTTCCCCCTAGAACTCATCTTAAGACCAAGTGAATTTTAAATCCCTACGATAATGAGGCTTGATAACAAGAGTAAGACAAAAACCTTAATAAAATCCCATAATTATTTTCTGTTGGAAAAGGGCCCATATACATTGATAATGTGTATAGGGGCATTCAAACCTTTAAGTTTATCGATAAGAAGAATACCTACACAGGAATTTTAAGCTTTAAGGTCAGCCAAGAGGGGTTTCCATGCCACCAAAGTTCCCTCAGAGTGACCCAATGCATCACAGACACTAACCCGTCATCCAGGTCTCAGACGCAAGAAAAAATCACAAGCAGAAGCTCTCGAAGACATAGTTTCCTGGAGAAAAACAATGGTTAGACAAAGAAGGTCAAGTAACCATTTGAGGGAAGCTCTTTTCAGGGCACTACCAAGTCCTCACACATTAAAGGAAATGTAATTCATCGAGACACCAGCGGAAGGGATGTTGAATATTTTATATCCCAATCAGACAAAGAGGAGACAATAGTAGGACTAGAGGGAGTTCCTCTATCAATCAAAGGAACAACCCTCGGGTTGAAAAACGAAGACGCCCTAGAAACATGCTCCCCCTTTTCATTTTTCTTGGATTCCTTATAGAAACATTCGCAACTCTTATCGATGATATATGGAAAATATCCATACTAGTGGACTCTTCCACCACATAGATAGGTAAGGGATAGGAAAGTACAAGAAGAGACGCCGCGAGATCAACAATGCATGGAGATGAGGTAAAGTAAAAATCGGGAGAGGAAGGAAGAGACAACTCCTTCTCGGAGTCAAGATATTGGATAGATGACGGAGAAAGGGCACTATCAAGTAGAGGGGCCGAGATAGTACGAAGAGGGGGGAAGTCTTGCTGGAAAAAAAGAGGAGCAACATAGTCCCCCACCGAGACTATCAGGGAAGAAACATCAGGAGAATACAGTGCATCACCCAACAGTTCACCCCTAACCTCCCTCGCATCAACAATAGGTAGAAAAAACCTAGGATACCCATCCCTAAATCCTAATGACGGAGCATCCTCCCACCCACCATCATTCAAGACCGATAGAGAACTAAGAATATCAATAGCTAAAATAAATTTTAAGAGTAACGGGAGAGACTGAGCAAAGTTACCAATGAAAGAATGGGCATAGTCCTTGTCTAGAGAAATTAGGAAGGAAATTTCCTTATCCAACCGAGCCTGGCCATCAACGAACTCCTTTTCCACCGTCAGCATTGTCACTTCACTAATGCCTTTCGAAGGAGTCAGGATTTAGAGTTTATAGTGTTGCGACAAAGGTGGCACCTAAAGGGAACCCACCAGTAATCAAGCCTTTGAACAAAGGCACCACCTTCACATATGACCTCCAGCTTCACCGGAAGATCATTTGACAAATCCATTTCCACTAACACCCAAGGAGAAGTACGCTCAAATCCAAGAAGTTGTTGATATTCAATTAAAATAAACTTTCCAATTGCACTCGCAATCCCCATGAAACCCTTCAAATTCTAGCACTGTATCGAGAAATCGGGTAGAATGACCCAAAGATGACGCTTCACTAGTATTTCAGATCGAGGGTCAAAACCCACATACCACCGACTGAGAACAAGAGAACCATGGCCTAAGACCCAAAATTGACCTTCAATAACATGTTGGTCCACCTCATACAAGAATTGAAAAATAACCCAACCATTAACGTGGAGTAAGACCTCAGTGACAAAATTAAGTAACGACCATTAGAGGAAATTTGGGGTCTAAAATGGGCGTTATAAGAAAATGCATGAAAAATAAATTCTTGTGAGTTGGAATTCAAGAACCAATAGAATTTCAATAAAATGATCAACCACATAAATGGTTGAATTGACATATTTGTCAAAAAAAAAACTACTTTTTTATTCGTATTTTCAACATATCTCATTGTGTTTTTACTCAAATTTTGAGCAGGAGAGCTCATTAGATGCTGAATTAATTTCCGCATGCAACGAGTACCCACATGACATACTTTTGACGAACCCCGCTACCCCAAAAACAAGAAATACCTGAAAAACGTGATGATGACATTTTTTGGGGTAGCAGGGTCCGTTAAAAGTATGTCGTGTGGGTAATCATTGGATGCGGAAATTAATTCATCATCCAACGAGCTCTCCCGCTCGAAATTTGAGTAAAAACACATGGGTATATTTCAAAAATATGAACAAAAAATTAGTTTTTTTCTTTTTTCCTCCAAAATTAATAAATATTATTTTATTATTTTCCTGAGGAGGACCATTTTATACCTCAAATTTCCTCTAATGTTTCAATGCTCACGGACCGAAGCCAAAATGGTCTCCCTATAGAGCTTCAAAAACTCAAAACGACCTACCAACGCCCGTTGAGATAGAGCCACCACCATGTCCAAGGTAAATTCCTTGTTGAGCACATAGACATGACGACCGTCCTTCACCTTCTTGAAGGCTAGATTTCGAGAGCGCGGACGGACTGGCAAGAAAGTAGACTTATCAGTAGATGGTACATCCCACCCGTGACCCGAAGATAGTCATAGAAGATTCGACAAAGTGTTAACCCTACCTTTATCCCTGACAATTGAAGGAAGCCTATCAACAACAGGAGAACCCGCATTAGGAAAGAACAAAGTAGGCTTCGAAAAATGAACTCGTTCATTAGGGTTAGTAAGCACTCTCGGCGAGAATGGATCCGTAAGCGCCATTTGAGGTTCTTCGACAGAAGAGACAAAAACCACCCAAAAAATAGACCAACGGTGAAACACAAAACCACCAAAGCCTACGAGACCAGAAACATCGAACCAAAAAAACAAAAAGAACAAAAAAGACAATTCCCACTTTTTAAACTAGTTGGTACTAGGTCTCTTTGGCCGACAGATTGGACTCCAATGATTAGGCCACCCGAGAGCCCTGGGAATAAAAAATGAAAGGGTCATATGGAACAGAGAACCAACAAGCAACAAAAGACAATGAAAGAAAGACAAAAATCCCCCACATAAAAAGATCGTACCCATCTTACCACATAAGAGCAAAACCGAGCCAGAACGAGCCCGCAGAAGGTTTCAAGCCGACTTGAACACTGGTTATCCACCGACTGAGCTAGGGTTTCCATTACTCCAACCTAATGTTATAGGAATATATACTAGGTTTAAAAAAATTAAAGATAATTATTAATAAATATTTAAAAAAAAATCAAATTAGTAAAATTTTTTAAGGGATGAAATGAAAATTGAAGGGTTCAAAAAGTTAATAATGTAAATATGATGGTCAAGAAAGTGCTATATTTATTATTATAAGAAAAGGTTTATTAGATAGTTAGTATTAAATAAATATAATGTAATTTTATTAAAAAAAACCCATTAAATAACTAAAATCAGAGGTTTTGATACTGAATGAATAAGTGTTGAATATTTCTAACACATTATTTATAATTCAATTTTAGAAATTCAATAATTATAACAAAGGCTCAAGCCGCTATAATGGGCATATTAAATCTCATTTGGTCTAGATATTCAACCACCCCTCAATGGATCACAACCATTGCATATTCAGAAGAAAGCATAATATTTTAGTCATTGCCAAAGTATGGATTATATTTTTCATTTGCAAGTTACATATTTTGATTTTGCATTCATTCAATTTTATTACATTACATGGATTTTGATTATTTTGATTTTGCATTCATTGATTTTGCATTCATTACATAAAAATTTTAATGTTTAAAAAACAATTTATTAAATTAATTTAAATTTTTTTTTTATAATTTTTAAATTAATTTTATTAGTAAAAAAACGTTTGTTCAAGAATCCCTTTAGAGTATGTTTTTATTTTTAAAATATAAGAAAACAAATATTGAATATGAAAATGTTTAAAAGCTTCACTTGGTTCTTTCATATGGTATTTGTTGACTTTTTTTTTACTCAAATAAAAAATGATTATTATCATTTTTATACCTGCCACAGCAGGTATATTGTAATCGTTTGATTTTGACTTTGGTTGACTTTGGGGGTTTTTGATGCAGGTTTAAAAAATTAAAATCTGTTTTGTAAAGTTTAGCTTTGGAGTTTGCCAAAAATTATTTTAAATTTTAATAAAAATATTTGCCTTTGCTATTTTGTCAACTTCTAATTGGCCAATAAGGAATGATGTCAGCCTTGGAGTTTGGTATCTGGTTTTCACTTGACACATGGCTACTATGACATCAGCATTTATTATATTTTATTATTATGTTATTTATAATTCAGATTTCCACGTGCCCACCTTCCAGCGAATTGTTTCGTTGTTCAGAGTCAACTTCAATGCCATCACTGCTTCTGCATAGAGAGCCCTCTTCATTCCCCTGTTCGGCAGCATCTTTGCCATATTCTTCATCTTTCTCATCCTCTCTTCCGCGAGGATCAAAACAGTAAGCCTCGCTGCCATGGAGGCCTGTGCGCTTAGAATATTTTTTATCATCCTTGCAAATTTCATCACGATGTTCACTGCAATTGCCTCCCACAGCAAGAAGGCTCGTCCATGAAGATTCCCAATTGTCATTTCATTCCTCCTCGTCCTCGCAATCCTCTCCATTACGCAAGGCTTCTTTGACATCAAAACCTCCGCCCAGAGATTCATCTTTGTTAACCTCCTCTTCCCCATCATCTTGATACTTTTCAGGACAATTATACCATCCAGCATTATGATGGTCTCTATGCCCAGAGCTCTCTTCCTCATCATTGTGGTGATCCTCATGACTAGCTTCTTCGATGGGACAGCACGAAAGCTCAAATTCATTATTGCGATCATCATTAGCGTAAGCCATGGTGCGAAGAGGGTAATTTACAGCACTGCAATAACCTGCCTCGAAATTATTCAATGCAAAACCCGATCTCTGCTCACCTGAATCCTGAGTGATTTTTGCATCAGATTCAACACAAAGCTTAATCTTTTGAAAAGAACACGAAACCTAGTTCTTGGGAACAACCTTAAAACAACAATGCTGGATACAAGCAGATTTGAAAGGATTGTAAGGACTTACAGAGCTTAAGAAATTCCACTTCATCCAGCTAAAAAGGCCAGCCTAAGGAAAATCTCAGGTGCTTTTGCAGATTTAATCTTCTGGATGATCTTGCACATGAATTATGCTTCCAGGATTCGATCTCCTGATCAATATTGTTGGGGCAATGGAGTGAATAATGCGCTGCATCTTTATTGAAACGATCTCTCTCATGAAAAAGATGTTCCAGCGAAGAATGGAACCTGTGACTGAAGCTAGATTCTCCAAACAACAAAGACTTTAAGCTCTTCCGCCATGAAAACCTAGAATCATCCATTGGAAAAAAAACCAAAAGTCACTTCACAATTTATAAAACAGACCGAATCAATGAGCCTTTAAAACTGGATGATGAAGGCTAAGGGGAAAGGATCCACACGCCTTGCATTTCAATCAAACATTAGCTATAATGGCCATTTTTTCTTCGCAAATAACAAAACGATTCCATACTTTACCGTTCAGAACGAAAAGCCCGAGAAAATTTATCAGCGATTTCAAATACAATGTGAAGATGTTGACTCCATATGGCCCCTGGAACGGCTTTAACGGCATAAACTAAGAAATCTGATTTCCTTACGAATTTGACACCTCATCCATCGCATGCAGTGCCTCTGCCTCCACACGATCAGCAGTGCAAACACCGCTGGCAAATCAACCGCTACAGAGACGACCTGTTGCACGCTGGCCACTTGGAAGCAAATCGCATGCTGATCATTAATTTTCTCTGCAAATTTTGTAGCCGATCGAAGATTTGCGCTCAGACAACGGAATCCACTGGACCATTTGCCTTTGAAAATCACAAAATCATCCACCGGAAGCAGGCAGACAGATATTGTTGCACTGCTTCCATTCAACATCGAAAAAGCGGTCTGTGCCCTGCAATTTCTCGGCGTATTTATCAAAAAGAACATGAGAAACGCGGCACTCAATATAATAATAAATTAATTTAGGAAATGTTAAAATGCTATATAATGAGAATGGTGGTAGGTTTATAAATGTCAACATTTTTCTAAGACAAATGTAGATATTGAGGATATGAAAATATTGATGTTTTTATTTTTATTTTTTGAGTTTCAATCAAGTTATAATTACTTATTTTATTTTAGTATTGAATTTTATTATTATAATTGTTATTAATTTATTAAATATTTTTTAGATGTTAAGTTATTATATATTATAGAGATTCATTTTGTTTTTTTTTTCAATATATTATATTGATTTTAATAATTTAATAGGTTTGAAAACAAAATCATTTTATTAAAATTATTTTATCCAAAATTTTCTATATGTGAATATAATATAAATTAAATTAAAATATGAATAGTATATTTATATGATGAAGATGGTGAATTGTAATAAAACATTTGTGTTAGTGATGATAAAAGTCACATATAAAATTAAATACTATAAACCTATTTCATCTCATAGAATGTCTACATAATTATCAAGTCTTGGTGCTAAAGCACAACATACTTGTAATATGATGATTTAGAGATGTCAAACAACATTTATAATGAGTGTTGATGTCATCATTTCTTGCAAACAAATATATGGTCTTGCTAAATGGCTCTTTTGTAAAACCATCTAAAAAATGTTTGTACAACTCATTAGTAATTTATAGTCATTTACAATTGAATCTGGATCTCCAACATTCATTAGAAGATAACAAAATGCTTTTAATCTTGGTTTTGTGCATTTTTTCTAAAGAATGTATCAAGAGTTACCAACATGGTGAATAAGTTCCATAATTCGTCAAATGACCTTTATATTCATATATAAGTTTATCTATCACTATATATAGGACTACTATTCTAGTATTCATTCATGTTTTCATTCCTCACTGCTATTCTAGTATTTTTCATAGATTCTCCAATGCGTTTTTTCTATGGTGTGTACCTTTTAGCCTTTTGCAAGCTACCAAGCTATCAAATGTTCCCAAGGTTCTCACTTTGCCAACCTTCCTTACTATATATATTGTAAACATGCATGGTCTACAATGCTATTGAGTTGTACAAGGTAGCACAAAATCTAACATAATCCATCCCTTCAAGTGGTAGTTGACCGAAACATTAGAAATGTATGACGAATGGTAGTGTGTCCTTATGCACTTTTCTTATCTACTTAAATTTTAAGATCTAATGTTAGTGTTTGTTGGAGTTTTTTTTTCCATATTGTTGATCAACTAACTTCCCTATTCTATAATTTTTAAATCTTCCTTCTATGAGGTCATTTTCAACATACATTGCCTCAATAAAGGTCTCTTCTTTTTTGTTTCCCTGATATTCCTATGTGTCATCTTCATGGTAGTGGAAGTAGATATCCTATCTCTACTTAAGCATTCATCTCTATGACCAAATTCCTTGGATAGTTCTACATAGGCGCCAACAAAAATAAGTTCACTTTGTCTTTTTTTATCGCCTAAACATTACTAAAATGTAAATAATTTTTCTGTTGTATTGTGTTCCAATAGTATGGCTTTTAATTATTGTATATTTTTCTCCTATTGGATGGTTTTATGGGAAACAATTTTTAATTTGGAGTTGAGTCTTAGTTTTACTACTTCCAATATTTACCAAAAATAACCCATTTCCAATGCATCTTACAATGTCACAAAAATATTTAACCCTACTAGTGCATAATATTTACCAAAAATAACTCATGGAAGTATGACAGACTATGTAGACCTTGAGTCACTCTTGAGATTATAAAGGTCGGTGTAAGCCTTAAATGACTCTTGAGTTATGAATGGTCCACTACATTGTGTAAATTATATACATCTCAATCAATATATCACTTACTACTTTATTGTTGGGTGCATAATGCTTATAAAAAATAATTCTCGTGACTATGCAGGGCTATGTATGCCTTAAATCGCTTATGAGGCTATGGATGATAGTGTCTAGTGTTAGGTGTTTCATGTCTACCAAAAATTTCTCATAAGACTACGAAGGGATACTTAACGTCTAAATCACTCATGGAGTTGTAAATGACCATGAATGATGTCCGATGCTAATTTACTTTACATTGTTTCTTACATAAGTGGCAGGTACTAAGCAACTGCGTTGCTTATTCCACTTGTTTATATAATGTTTTAATTTTAATGTTTTTAGTTTTCTATATTTTTATTTTTATGTTTTTATAATAATATATTGATGTAATAAATTAAAATAAAATGTTTTTATAATTAATTAATTATTTTTTATTTCTCAATTGAATTTAAAAATTATTTATTTTTTCTCATAAAGACTAACCACTTTGTGACATATTTGTTTGTTTTCATTTATAATTCTCCTAAATATAATATTTCATATCCCCACATGCTTTTTAACATTTAAAAGTATTTTTAAAATATAAAATATGATTTTTTTTCTCATAAATTAATGTGGCATGTTTTGTGCAACTTGCGGCCATATGTAATAAAAATGGACCATGATTGACCCTTAATCTATCTGTCCATTCAAGTTGTATTCCTCATCACTTTAACCACCTACTTCCAATTTTATCAATAAATCACAATGAAAGGGTAAACATTATATACATGAAATAAAAGTATTGGATTTTACTTTTATGTGTGGGGTGATTATTTATTTATTAATAAATTAGTATAAATCTGTTTTAAAAGGGATCTACCAAAGGCTGAGAGGAATCAAATCTCTTATAAATATTTTTTTAGAGTGTAAACAATGAGGAAGAGTTTTAATTTATCCAGATTGTGTGGTTTTATATATAAAATGTTTTAAATCTAAATTGAGGTGGCATGTTATGTTTATAATATTTTATTATTTTTTAAAAGGGACAAGTGCCGGCTCTAAGGTGAGCACGAAAGAAGTTACACATCTCTCTTTAATGGCTGCAGAATGCAACTCTTCGACTTAATCAAAATTAAAAAGCAAACATTATTATATAGGAAATGAAAGTATTAGATTTGAACATATGTGAAGATATATTATTCGATATATAACACTTCATATTAATAAGTTAGATTTTAAATGTTTTATATTTAATATATTAGCTTAATGTTAAGAATTGTTAAAAATGAAATAGAACTATTAACTTATCATTAAATGAATGGACGAGCTAGTTATAATAGTTAATTAAAAAACCATTTAATAATAAAGAACATTTATCTTTAATAAAACACTTAAGCCATTTAGATATAAAACACTTCATATTAATAAGTTAATAAGTTAGATTTTAATATGTTTTACATTTAATATATAAGTTTAATGTTAAGAATTGTTAAAAATGAAATAGAGCTATTAACTTATCATTAAATGAATGTGTTAAAAATAAACATGCTACTTATAATAGTTAATTAAAAAACTATTTAATAATAATGTTTATTTTTATTTTTAATAATTAAAATTTAGAAATATCAATAATCAAAGTTCTCATGGATTTAAATAAAAATAAATATTAATAATCTATCAATTTATTTTACTAAACCCAAAAATTAAATCAATAAAACTTTTAACAATTTTTATTTTAATGATTTGCAATAACAATTAAATCCATTTTCTACACGGTTAAGGTACCCTAATTTAACATGAGAATGAAACAAAAAAAAATCATAAATTCATACCTAACTTAACAATAAAGTACAACCATTAAAATATAACCCATAACACTAAAATACAAACATTAAAATATTAACTAAAAACCAAAAAAATTCATAAATTCATACCTAACTTAACACTAAAGTACAACCATTAAAATATAACCCATAACACTAAAATACAACCAAAAGTCGTGATCTCCTATTGTCATAACTTCAATTCACATTTTCAAATGTCCCTATCCCTAGCCAAAGGTATAGATATTGGCCCATAGAATCGAGTTTTTCAAATGTCCCTATCCCTAACCAAAGGTATTAATATGGCCCATATAATTGTAACCTAGGTTCAATGTCCCTATCACTAGCCAAAGGTATTAATATGGCCCATAGAATTGTAAACTTGGTGCAATGTATTAATTTATTAATTCAGCAAAATGTATTAATTTAGCTTATGGAGGATTGACCTTGGTTAATGTGAATAAAATATGAAATATTTCAACATATTTTTCTATATTTTAATGGGAAGGAAGTGGTATATATTTTTTTTATTTCCAAATTCATGAACACTTAGCCATCCCTTTTGAGTTGGGATTGTTTTGTGTTTGGGAGTTATGGCGCATGCGGAACAATTTCTTATTTTAGTCGATCCCTATCGATATGGCTTACATTATTTTCAAGATTCTGTCTTGTGTTGATCCTAGATATCAGCCCGGTAAGAGTTCTCGTCCTTGTCATATCATTTATCCTGAGTTGTCTGCAGATGAATGGGATTCTTTGATGGGGCCGAACAGAATGGGTTGTGTGGTGCGGGTATGGTCATCCAGATTGAGGTAAATCATTTTTTCCGTTGTTGTATGAATGCTGGTAGTGGATCCAACACTCGCGCTGAACTGTTGCCTTTATGGGGTCTACTTTTCTTTGCAAATGTTCGAGATATTGGTTTGAAGTTGATTCTAGGTGAGTCTCGGACCATTATCGATTGGGCTATGAATCGACAGAAGTTACAGTCATTGGTTCTCCATCCCTAGATTGTTCGTGTTCGGTCTCTTATGGATCATCTCTCCCACTTGCCTTGTCGACATATTTTTCGTGAATATAACACACAGGCGGACTTACTACCCAAGTTGGGGATCAACATGGCTCCGGGTTTGATAAGTTGGAAGGAGCTTTCTACTTGAGTAATCATTGTTGAAGGATCATTGGCTTGTTTTCAAGGATGCGAGTTTTTCTTGCAGTTGGTGGCCTTTTTTATGATGCACTAATGATGGATTTCTGGTTGATTATAGTTTTTTGGATGCCCTTTCTGGACACTTGGTCTTTCTTGGTTTTAGAAATCCTGTGTTTTTTATTAGTATCGACGGTTTTAAGTCTTTTGGAATGTTTGATTGGTCATGATTAACTATCGTCGTTGTTATTTCAGATCTGATCTGTATATATCTGTTTTTGATGCACTACTGCTCAAATACTCTTTGTAAGTATGTATCAACTATATTTTTGACACAACTTTATTCTAATATAAGGTTATCCTTTCCTTGTGAAAAAAAATGCATTTAGTACATGAAAGTGCAATGTGGGGGAGTTCGGAGGCATAGGCATCTTTGATTTATTGGATTGATGGGAATGCATACAATATACTATAAAGAATGGTTGGTGCACGTGTGCAAAGAAAAGTACTTTCCCCTTCTTCCCTCCCCATCATATCACCTCATTTTTTCCTTCCTTCGATGTATATCACCTCTTCTATAGTTGAGGCCTCTCTTTTTGTCCTCAGTGTATATATATATATAAACGTGATGAATGGGGTCTAATGACATATTCAACATAGAATTTGGAAAAAAAAATAATTGGGCTTAATCAAAGCATCCAACTTAGCTTATTCATTGAAAGAACCTTTCTAAACATTGTTGTACCAATATCTCTTTTTCCAGGGGAAAATATCAGTTCCTTGCTATTTCATTGAAATCAAAGGTAACATGGATACAACTTCAGCAAGTGCTGAGCTCATGGAGAATACAACTGTGGACATCATCGAGATACTACTGCTTCAGCTATCAGCCTACTGAGCTCACGGGAGTGAAACATCAAGTTCTTTAATTGCTATCAGCTATTCAATGATCAGCTATACAAAAAATACTTCATAGTGAGCATATAACATGTTGTACCAATATCTCTTAAAACATTAATTGTCGTTTTAGATACATATTTCTTAAGATTGATGTTTTGTTGTATGTAATGCAGTGTCATTTTTAGAATACATTGCCAAATAGAATGAAAAATATTTATATACATTATTATTTTTAAATGTAAACAATTTTGTTGAACAAGTGTGTACGTATCTAGTGAAGTTAGTGGGTTAAAAAATGATTATGATGCATTACTTTTGAAGCAATCGATTTCACTAAGTGGCAATATATCTAAAAACACAAATATTCCATAATGTTTATGGAATGCAAATTTATTCTTCATGGAAAACCTATTGGAGGAACACTAACCATGTAGGAAGGCATTCTTTTAACAGTGATATGGTATTTGGTTGTACATTTTACCAAACTTATGCCATTGCAATTCTTTATTTTTTTCATTTAGAGGATAATCTTATAAATTGTTCTCTTTTGCAAATTATATAGTTTTTTTGTTATATATTGTATTAAAATTATTTCGTTGTAATCTTTGATTCTGCTTATTCGAAGAGTTGCATTACTTTCATCTTTTTTATTATGTTTGTGATCTAGGTGGATATTCATGGCTACTTACCTACTCCACTAAGTTGTAATGGTTCTTCATTTTCTTGGCAATTTTCTATGGTTTTTGGGTCTCAAATTTTTGAGGTCGTTTTGAGGATGTAAATGATGTTTCTTTAGCCATTTGAGGGGAAGAAATTATCATGGTATACCTTGAACCCACCCAAAAGTTGTACTTCTCAGTTATCCCTTTCCAATGAGCTATCACACACTCTAAACAAAGATCGTATACAAAATTTGCACCCTCAAGAAGTTGACTTATCACCTAGCCACCTCAGGGACCACAAATCCTTTTGGCACTTCATCTCCTAAGGTTAGGTTCTTGGATGTTTGGGGCCTCTCCACTTTACATTTATGATTATAATAAAAGGCTCTTTTTTCAGTCTCTTTATAATCAACTCTAGCAAATGAGCATAGTCGTCACATCTCTCTTTAGAGATTAGCTACAACCATTCGGGCTAGTTTGTATTTCTTTGAAATTAATTACAATGTGTTTTTCCATTTGATTCATTAAAAGAATTTAATTTTTTACCATATGTTGGGAAACCTCTTAGCCTGAACTAAAAACATATTGAAAAGAAAAGAAGGGGACACGATTCCAAGAAGAAAAGGTGGTGTCTAGAGACATTGTTTAAGCACTTAAGCACAACGCATTATGATCAGAACATCACAATGCATGATGAGAATGATAAAACATATCAAGATGATATGTTAGACAACCCATAGGGTCTCCTATTTATAGTTTCTAGATCTAACCAACTTCCCGAAAGTATGGAAGATCTGGTCCACAAATAGGGGTCTTTGGTCCAAATAGTTTCTATAGAATCTGCAACGTCCCAAAGTTTAGTTAGTTGTTGTAGTTGAGCCGACCATGGTCATGTTAACCATTTAGTTTTTTGTAAAACTGACTATACAATTGTTCTATCGACTCCAGTCAATTATTGTTAATTTTAGTGAAGCATGGATCCTCAAGCCTGAATGAAAGCAATATGAAAAGAAGGCTGCAAAAGAATGAACAATTCTATGTAAACTAATCAATAGATTCATGGCAGAAATCACACACACATGAGGAAAAAAATGGTCAGCATAACAATACATGAATAAGAATTGATGTATATGTAATACAATATTCATACAATAGGAATAATTTGAATGCCTTTGGGAGGATTCGAATTCACCAACTCAAACGGACTCTGATGCTAAATCAGTGTGGGAAAATCACCACTAGATCTCATTAATGCAATACCAGATCATTGAATTAGTATACAATCAGTTAATTGATGAGGGTAGGTGATTAAATGCGCTAACCTACCTTGAATCATGAAAAATGGTGCTAGGGTGATTGAGAGTGAACTAACTGATGGGAATCCGAGCATAACTGAACATAATTGAATACCTACTAGGGTCAACTAATGGAGACTACTAGTGGCATTCAGAGTGGGTTCCTAAATTATAGGGATTGGTCCTTGGAGCTCCTAAACTCATGCAAAGTGTAGTAAGTGGTAGGTGGCCCTTAGGTGTGTCCCCTATGCACTAATAAAGTGATTAATACCTCCTAAGGTAGGGAAAAGGACAAATAGATTATGTGGTAAAAGCGAGGATTAATTAATCCTAACACCCCCCTTTAATCCGAAATTTGGACAATCTAGGCCATGGAAACTAGGAAAAAGGTCACCCATACAATCTAAATGAATAAAAAATGACTTCTTAGCAAACAAGCAAATGGGGAAAACCTCATGGACCCCCCCGCCCCTCCCCCCCTCAAAATAAGCAGGTAAATTAAGAACAATAGATGAATAAAGACTTTACACCAAGAGGAGATATGACATACAAAAATATTTTTTTAGTGAAGGACTTGGTGAATATATATGCAATATTTTCCTCTATAGGGTAGTAATGTAGAGTGATAGCCTTACTATGCACTAGTTCCTAAATGTAGTTCATGTGGACTTCATAATTTTGCAGTAATAAAAAGTGTTAGTGGTTTTTCCAATTGGGCTTCCACAATAAAGATGTGTTCTTTCTATCTTGTTTATCATGTGTGTTGATAAACAAGTTAAAAATTAACAATACTGATTCACCCCCCCCTCTTAGTATTTTCCAATATTCCAACACCAACCTTATGGGAGCATTGGTACGAGTACTTCCTCACACCAAGTTCCCCAAGACCAAACTTTGGCTCAACCTCGGCTTCATTTTTTGGAAAACATTGAACTTATTGGACCTATCAAAACTAATGAATGACCGTGTGCGCCATGATCCAACTTGGAAACTAGTTCCTATCAGACTACCTTCGGATATTCCAAAATTTGAAGGGAAAACTGAAGAGGACCCTACTAACCATGTCACAACTTTCCATCTATGGTGCTCCTCAAACTCTTTAAACGATGATTCAATTAGGTTGAGGTTTTTTCAAAGAACTATGACTATTGTAGCAGCTAAATGGTACATAGAACTCCTATATGTTGTTTATGACAATCTCCTTGATTTAGCCATTGTTTTTCTAAATCACTTTCAACTTTTGGTCTGGTATGATGTCAGTACTGATATTTTGTCGAATTTTCGACAAAATAAAGCCACTCACTTTTCCTGATCTCATTCAAGAGTGGAGAAGACAAAAGAGGTTTATTAAAGCTAATATTCCTCTAGTTGTTTTGTTGGAATGGTTTTTTAAATCATTTTTACCATATATTTCAAAATATGTTTCGATTTTTGGAGTGATGCTGAAGAGGAAGCCATTCTTAGAGCCCAACATCTTGAATCGATCTATGCTCAGTCTAGGATTCTCTATGAGATCATACCTGATGTGCCAAGTTGTAATTTGTACTTAGCGAAACCAAAGCCTAGACCATATGTTGATGGCATTGTAGGTTCAGTTCAATCACCCACTATGGAATCACTGGAAAAACAAATACACGAACTATCAATGAAACAATCAACAATGGAAGTAGCCAAGGATGTGACCCCCTCCCCTCAGAATGCAGAAGTTTTTAATGCACAATCCACCCCAAAGGGCACTCAGCAGTCCGGTGGGAAGAAAAAAGGGAAGAAATGGGAGGGAAATCAAAATAAACAAAATCCCACGACAATGTTGAGGGGGGCACGAAAGAAATGAAAAAGGTGAAGTTTCCCTGCAAATTTTTTTATGAATACCACTTGAATTATTAATTCCCTTTGATGGAACAAGCTCTAAATTTGTTGAAGCAACAACCTACTATCCTTAAAAACCCTTTCCTGCAAGGAACAAATGCATATTCGAGCGATTTGAAGAATGCTGGGGGCACCCAGAACACTCCCCCTGCTGATCAATTTTAAATTAACATGGTCTGATCCCAAACGTTATTGCAAACCAGATCCAAGAATTACAAATCTGAGTCGTAGCAGAAAGATAAGAAACCTACTGAATCGCCATACCCAGTTTTGATTGAAAAATCAGCTGAACCTATGTCAAAGATATCGAAAGGTGTCTTCAAGAAGACATACCATAACCATAATGCGAGGGCTACTCCCAACTGTTTGGTTGTGGAGGATCTAGCCCAAACTCCTTGTTCTATGTCCACCTTAGAAGTGTTGCAAAGTTTCCCTTCACATTGTAATGCACTATTGGAATCTATCGGTAGTATTGATTATGCGAACTTAACGACCAAGTTTGACTAATCCAATGTTAAACCCCACTTTCCCTGTCATGTAGCCTTCCAAATCAACATAGTTCATGGCAGTAAAACCATTGGACGAACTATTATAGATGAAGGTGCATATACATGTGTAATGGTTGTTTCGTGTTGGAAAGTATTGGGCTCCCATAATTTGGTCATGTTAAATACCATGTTGACTGCTTTCGATGGAATGCCTTACCGTCCACACGATGTTAGAACCTATGCTAAAATTTGAATATTTTTACTGATGTATCCACACTAATTCCTTTGCAAAAGGATAAGCCAATAAAAAAATACTGAAAATCTTGAGTTTTAGCCTTATAAATATGCATGGATAAGAAAAATATGATCAAGGTTAAAATCTGACTGGAATGGATGGCCTGGATGTACATCGGAGAAGATCAAAGGCCGGAAATCATTTCTGCCAAGGAAAAATCGGGAGCAGAAAAGGAAAAAAAATGGTTATAAAATGTGGTAAACCCGATTTCTGATTTCCGCAGTCCGAGATCCGATAGAAAAAAATCACTCTGGATGAATCAACGGTCTAGAAGAAAGTGGGAAGAAAAAAAGGTGGAAGCGGAAAGGGACAAAGTTGAGCTCCAATAAAGATGGAAGTCCACTTTTCTTGATCCGCAACCCGTAACTTTGATCTCATATCAACGACTCGAAAAGCTTCTGCATAGGATCGATGATGCATAAAATGGAAACATTTGCAGGGAATAATTCAGGTTAGAAGACTGTGAAATCAGATAGAATTCGCACCATTGGACGGTTGAGATCAATTAGAGTTGAAGATCTATGGTGGGTATTCATTTCACAACCACAAAATGCACGAAGAATAAACTTTTTGTGGCTGCGAAATCAAGTAGGCCCCGCACATTTGAATGCTGGAGATCTCGATGGATTCTTGATCCACGATCCAGGATGATTTTGCAACGAGAAAAAGAAAGGGATAAATCACAATGGAGGATTGTGAAATTAGGTAGGAGCTACACCATTGGAGGGTTGATATGCGGGTAATATTGAAATCTATGGCTAGCATAGATTTAGTTGGTTGAATATGCAAGGATGAATGAAACTGTTGCATGCTGTTTGTAGATGCTCTAAACAATCATTTTTATCAAGCGAGCCTAAATTCCATATGTCTAGTTTTCCATTTTTATTCATCACGCGCATCCCAGCGTGCTTTCCCAATTTGCTCGTGATCATGGTGAATCTGTCAGGTTGAAATTTGTTAATATTTTGGCTGTGCGGTTTTGATACCCACGCTGTAACTGAATTTGGCTTTGTTTCTAGGTTAGTCTCAGGATCCCGTGACACTATAAATATAGCCTCAAGAGAGGAAGAAGGGGGTTTAACATTCATATTTTGAAGGCTCTTTGCTTGGTTTTGTAGCTCTGAAAATTTTCTTGGAAGTATTAATGCAAATATTTTCATGTGTGTCTGAGATTAATCACGGTGTTCATTGTTCAGTTTGTGTTCCGTTGTATGCTTCATTTTCATGTTTTTTTAGTTTCTGCTAATGCGTTTCTAGTTGCATGCAACGAATTCGTTCTATGTTAAGCACTTCTTGCATCAGATAATGGATTTGTTTTTGCGTATGGTAAATGTCTTGGAATTCATCCTCTGTTAGATGCTCCATTTTAGTTATCATCCTTTATTGTTGCTTCTGCTAAATGTGTTTCAGGAGATTCATCCACAAATAGGTGCCTCCTGTCTCATTGGGATTCTTCTCATTTCTCCCTTCCATCTCTCTAAGATATTTTGTTGAACATTAACACTTACTTTGCCTTAGATTACGAATGTTATCAATAGTCATTATGCTGTAATCCCTTGGATGTTGCATGATTTGACTCCATTGTCCAATGGTGTTGTATGTTTGTTCATCTTACACTCTTTAAATTCCAAATAACCCTTCCCCTTAGAAATATAGCCTCCTAAATGCTTGTTTAAATCCAAATGTATACACGAATGAACTTTTGACAAAGAGAGATCCCTCTTTGAATGTATAGGCTATAATATAGTCTAAATCTTGGTTTGAAATGGTTATCCTAATGATTCTCCTACCACAACCATAGGAAAATTAATGGGTGATAACATCTTGGCGTCGTTGTCAGGGATCAATTGCTATTATCTCATTGGGGAAATGACATTGTTCTAGTTCTACGACCTGGTTGAGAAGTAGATCATAGACACATGTTGGTTGTATATGCTCTGGTGAATCCTCTCAAAAAATTTGGAAGGTGGCTCCATTGGGGAATACTGGCGGCCAGAAGAACCAACAAGAGGAGAAATCCTAATGTTGAATATTTCCAAGAGGTTTTTGATCCAAAGAGTCTGATTCGAAGGGCCAATAAGCTGCAAAGGTTAGTCAGAACTCTTTCCTTACCTACTGAAGGTGTTTTTTTTGTTAATTATATATCTAAGCATTATGATGAAGGCTTTGGGATAACTTTCCCTATGATTAAATCTAAGTACAGCCTCCCTGAAGTGGTTTCCAACACCTATGCATTTGAATTCTCCTACATTTCCTGGTCACCCCAGACCTCAGAGCCTCTAGGAAGGGATCTCCAACACTTGCATGACCTAGAGTTCACCATATTTTCCACTGAAATTACTGCATTAAGCTCCACTTCCAAGCTCAAACAACCTACATCATCCAATTTCACAACCCATCATAGCTCTGCAGTTCCTCACAACACACTAATTTTGTCTATCACACCACCTGCTATCCCTCTTGGAAAACCTTCCTTACCTCCAAGGATTGCTATGTTTTCCCCTTTAATCCTCCCTACTTCTCTTCACGACCTTCCCCAGGAATATGGCCAAAGAATCAAACAATTCAATGGGGAGAGGGGATATTCAGCCAAGGAACATTTGGAGTGGTTTTCAGATTGGACAAACTTGGAGGAAGTAGACTATGATGATGTGAAAGTCAGGTTGTTTTCCCAATGTCTTGCTGGAGAGGCAAGAAGATGGTTCACAAACCTTCTAGACCAATCCATTATGAACTATCAAGCCTTTGAAGATGCCTTTAAGAAAAAATGGGCAATACCAAGCTGTATTTGTCCCAATATCATTCCATGCGGAGGAAGGAGAGTGAATCTATCAAATAGTTTTCTGATAGGTTTATGAAGGTATACAATGTCATTCCCACCCATTTTAAACCTCCCCCTAGTTCTTCCCCACTCCAATACTTTAAATCCTTTGATAGTGAGTTTACCTTGTGGTTCAATGAAAGAAAATTAGCCTCCCTTGCCAATATGATGAATGATGCCATAGAGGTATAGGTAAATCTGACAGCTACCAAAAGAAAGAAGAGGGATGAGGGAGAATGGAGAAGAGAGGAAGGAGAAATAAGAAAGGATAAAGAGCCCAAACAAACTTCTTCCTCTAATCCATAAGAGTCCATAATGGACATGATGATGAAAACCATGGAGAAGTTGATGGAAAGGCTCATTGTGGACAACAGACCCCTTCCCAAGGAAGGTCTAGAGCAAAAAACTAGAAACTAGAATGTAAGAAGGCCCCAAGTCCTCCAAAAGAGGTAGAGAGATCAGATAAACCCTCCTAATCAACCTATCAGGCACCCATTTCAGGAGAACTATGTGGAGTAGGACTATGGAAATCAAGATCAAGGTGACATCCACCAACTAGACACTGACTCATCCTCTGGGTTTTTTACCAAAGAAGAACATGATGATTCCTTGCATGAAGCAGAGGAGCTTCCTGCTGGGGAAACAAAGGATTTTCATAGGGGGTATCAACTTGTCGTCGTGAATCTGCTGAGGTATATTAGTCTGAAAAATAGAGATGTTCTCGTTATGAGGAATGAATATGTAGTAAACAAAAACTATTTCAATTTAGAGACCGAAATTGCAAGAGAAGGGGAATTAGATTATGAGTTAATGGTTTAGGAAGGACCTTTGTTTGTTTTTCAAATTCAAATTTCACCAAAATATGTACATGAACATACAAATCCCTCTTTTCTTGTGGACTATGAGAAGGATGAACAACATTTCAATCAGTGCCAACATATAGAAAGATATGAACGACAAGGATCTACTTGGTATTCCAATCCTTCTTCTTATGAGCAAGAAGGTGATCAGCTCAGTGATGTGCAGGAGGAGGGTTATGCTAAATTTTTTTTATCAAGATTGTAGTTAGCATGTTGTAAATTCTATTATATATGGTTTTAAAGAAAATTTCATTCCACCTATATATGATGCCCGTATGAGGAGGAATACTAGGATGTTATGCCTAGAAAACCAGCTTAAGAGTTTTCTAGTTCATAGTTAATTAATGGAGAAAATATGATTGCAATTCATGATCAAATTTATGAAGACATCGTGGATAGTGAGTTTACTAAAAATGACTATTTTCCATTGCGATTTTCCTCATTTGAATTGATGAAACAACGGTTTAGGGTCTCTAAGGGAAAACAAGAACTTGAGATTATGGATGAAGCTATAGGATTTCTAGAAATGGAGGATGAGAAGGAAGAGCAATCATTCCATAGATCTCAGCATGTGAAAGAACCAGTAGTCTGGAATAAAGAATTGAATCACCTAAAAGAATACGAGTTTTATGAATGGGATGTTTTCTCATGTTCTTGAAATTCAGAATTGTTGTGTCATGAGGATTTTATTTCACTTGATTTTATTGAAGATATTCTCTGTGAAACGCTTGAAAAGAATCAAGTTTTAAATTATGATATTTTGAATGAAGTAGTTGATGTCTCATTTACAAGTTTTCATGAGCATTTATTGCATGATTCTTGTGAAGATTAGTTTGACAAGATGTTGGGGAAGTTACAGTTGGAGCAGCCCTGTGATGGAAAAAAAATAACAGAAAAATTTGAAGGTTGTCATGATCCAGTAGCTGAATATGTGGAGAATATTTGTGGTGGAAATGGTTGGTTATGTGATTGCAGTAAATATTAGGTCTTCTATCATAACCTTTTACCATTCAGTTCTTCCTTTCTGATTTGGATAAAGCATGCTAAAGAGGCCCAACCATTAGATCAATTTCTTGATTGGATTCATTGGAAGTCATAATTTACTTTATTGGGAATTGTTGTTTAGTAAGTAGGCTAGGTAGGTATGAATAAGCTCAACATGGTGAGAATTCCTTTTAGCAATTTTTCAATTTGTTTTCAGTAGCAGTTCGATTTTTGTTTTCAGAGCATGTTGGGGATTTCGAAAAAAGCTTGGGACCATCCCAATAGACCAGGCACTTAGTCTATGGGGTTCTTTTCTACCTTATAGGGAGGATAACATCCTTCAGTTGGAGCCACTATTAGCATCTGTTCTAAAATTTGAATATTTTTACTGATGCATCCATGCTAATTCCGTTACAAAAGGATAATCCAGTAAAACATTATTGAAAATCCTGAGTTTTAGTCTTATAAATATGCATGGATAACAAAAATATGATAAAGGTTAAAATATGACCGGAATGGATGGCCTGGATGTACACCAGGGAATATCAAAGGCCGAAAATTATTTCTGCCAAGGAAAATCGGAAGCGAAAAAGTGGAAAAGGAAAAAATTTGGTTATAAAAAGTGGTAAACCTGATTTCTGCTTTCCGTAGTCTGAGATCCTACGGACAAAAATGACTCTGGATGAATCAATGGTTCAGGAAAAAGTGGGAAGAAAAAAAATGCGAAAGTGAAACGAGACAAAATTGAGCTTCGAGAAAGCTGGAAGTCTGCTTTCCGCAATCTGTAGCCCGTAACTTTGATCTCAAATCAATGGCTCGAAAAGCTTATGCATAGGATTGATGGTGCAGAAAATGGAAACAAGTCCAGAGAATAATTCAGGTTATAGTACTAAAAAATTAGGTAGAATTTGCACCATTAGACGGTTGAGATCAATTGGAGTTGAAGATCTACAGTGGGTATTCATTTCACTGCCACAACATGCAGGAAAGAGTAAACTTTTTTTGGATGTGAAATTAGGTAGGCCCCCCACATTTGAAAGGTGGAGATATATATGGATTCTTGATCCACGGTCCAAGATGATTTCACAACGAGAACAAGTAAGGGATGAATCACAATGGAGGATTGCGAAATTGGGTAGGAGATGCACCATTAGATGATTGACATGCAGGTAATATTGAAATCTACAGCTAGCATATATTTTGTTGGTTGAATATGTACATATGAGTGAAATGTTGTAGGTTGTTCGTAGATTCTGTAAACAGTCATTTTCATCAAGCAAACGTGAGTTCCATATGTCTACTTTTCCATTTTTATCCATCACGCGCAACCCAACATGCTTTCCGAATTTTCTCATGATCATGGCGAATATGCCAAGTCAGAATTTGTTAAGATTTTGTCTGTGTGGTTTTGATCCCCATGATGTAACTAAATTTGGCTCTATTTCAAGGTTAGTCTTGGGATCCCATGACACTATAAATATAGCCTTAAGAGAGGAAGAAGGGGGTTCGACATTCATATTTTGAAGTCTTTGTGCTTGGTTTTGTAGCTCTACAAATTTTCTTGGAAGTATTGATGCAAAGCATTTCATGAGTGTCTCAAATTTATCACGGTGTTTAGTGTTCAGTCTGTGTTCCCCTGTATGCTTCATTTTTGTGTTTTTTTAGTTTTTACTAATGCGTTTCTAATTGCATGCAAGGAATTCGTTCTCTGTTAAGCACTCCTTGCATCAGAAAATGCATTTGTTTGTGTTTATGGTAAATGTATTGGAATTTATCCTCTGTTAGATGCTCCATTTCAGTTATCATCCTTTATTGTTGCTTCTTCTGAAGGTGTTTTAGGAGATTCATCCACAGATAGGTGCCTCCCATCTGATTGGGCTTCTTCTCATTCCCCCCTGCCATCTCTCAAAGATATTTTGCTGAACATTAACACTTACTTTTCCTCAGATTAAAAATGTTATCAATAGTCATTATGATGTAATCCCTTAGATGTTTCAGGATTTGTCTCCATTTCCCAATGGTGTTGTCTATTTTTCTTTCTTACACTCTTTAAATTCCAAATAACCCTTCCCCTCATAAATCTACCCTCCTAAATGCTTGTTTAAATCCAAATGTATATGTGAATAACCCTGTGACAAAGAGAGAGACCTCTCTAACTATATAGGCTAGAATACAGTCTAAATATTGGTTTAAAATGGTTACCCCAATGATTCTCCTACCGCAACCATAGGAAAATTATTGGGTGATAACACACGGTATACTGCCTTCTTTTGATATAGAATTAGCAAGGAAAACTATTCCAGTAGAAGTAGAGGCTGTTGATGCTCCTTTGGACTACAATTTACTCTTGGGTAGGATTTGGGCATATGCCATGTGTGTTATTCCTTTGTTAGTCTTTCCTGTCCTTGTTTTCCCCCATGATGGGAAGATAATGACTATTGATCAATTTTCTTATACATAGAAGAGTCGTACTAACACATCAGAGTCTAATGTTCCCTTGATTGATCAATCTATTATATTTTTATCATTTAATCAATATTATCTAGGATCTTATCTAAGAGAATAACATGCACATCAATAATAACAAGAGACAAGAGACACAAAGAATTTTCCTCAAGGAACCACCAAAGGAGAAAACCCCCAACTTCCTCAGAGATAGAATGAGCACCAAAATGAAAAGTAAAACCCAAAGATACAAATATGATCTCCAACAACTGTTTTCTCTCTCTCTCTCTCTTATGCAAGCTACTTCTCTCTCACTCATGTGCTATTGTTGAGTGAGTGTGTGTGCTAAAAAGAGAGTCTCACTCTCTATTTATACTTGTTTTCTACTTGAATTTTACTCTTACAGGTCGAACCTCACTAGGAGAGTCTAATAAACCTAATACCCCTCAACCGTGGGGACTATTTCCTTGACTTACAACGGAGGGTTAAACTCAATTACTATACATGACTTTATTATATTAATGACTCTCCCGATCGGAGGAACAAACATCTCTGTTGGGGTATAATGAAATACAATAAGAAATATACAAGTGAATACATTCCAAAGTTACAAATACATGAACACTCCCTCTTAACTAGGAAGGTATTCTCTTGACTTAGTTCATTAGCACAAGTCTTCATCACTGGATCATCATCAAAGATGGATCATCATCAAATATGTATCATCATCAAAGTTGGATCATCATCAAAGCTAGATCATCATCATCACTTCTTTTTCTATCTTGAGAAAATGGTGCTATCTCTCAATTCTACTCGTCATAGGAAGTTCTACATATCCAACCTTGTTGGATGTAGGCCTAGCCTCCACGTAGGTGTTGATGTAATTGTAACTTCGGAATGTATTCATCCATATATCTTATGTATTGTACCCCGATGTTTATTCTGAGATGTGTCTGTAATGTATTTGAGTCATGTCATACCCCGATGTTTATTCTGGTAAGTTTCTATAATGTAAACAAGTCATGTCAAGTCATTGTGGGTAACCCTCCTATTTTTCAAGGGTTAAAGTCCTTGTAGTTGTGGGTCCCTAGGGTTGTTAGACTATCCTAAAGAAGTTGACCCTAGGTGATTCATTGTAAGTCAAGGAAATAGTCCCCACCATTGTATTAAGGGTAACCCTCCTTGTTGGTTGAAGGAGGCAAAGTCCCCACAAGTTGTGGGGCACTAGGGTTATTAGACACTCCTAGAGATGTCGGCTCTAGTAAGTAATTGTTAAGTGAGGCCGACATGTTGGAGTGGGTTTCAAGTGAAAAAAAGAATATAAATAGAGAGTGAGCCTCTCTATTTATCATACACACACTCACTCATTGGGGCGCATGAGTGAGAGAGGAGAAGTTCTCTCAAGTGAGAGAGAGAGAGAGACAGAAGCTGTGGAGATCATCTTTATGTTTTTGAGTTTTACTACTGCCATTGATGCTCATTCTATCTCTAAGGAAGTTGCAGGGTTTTCTCCTTTATGGTTTCCCCAAAGAAAATTCTTTGTGTCTCTTGTCTCTTGTCTTTTATTGTTGTGCATGTTATTCTCTCAGTTAAAAGATCCTAAGATCATAATGCTAGCTTGAATGATAAAAATCTAACATGGTATCAGAGATAACCTGAGAAGAAGACATTGTGTAGCTACAAAAGCTAGGGATTCTTACTTTTTGGGTCTCTCTCCACAATCCATTAGCAAAAGTATGCTAGGATGAGTCTCCATTGAAGGGCGCATCTTTTTGTCGAAGTGGAATTCGATTCCGAGCATTATCAGTTTTTGATGCGGGAAATTAGGGATTCTTATAGAAGAGGAATTTTTTAGTGAGCCCAACATAGGATTTATATCCTCATAAAAATAAAATTTTAGATACTTGGATCAAGTTTTTTGGTTGGGTGAAACTCTGAGAAAGTCAAACCCTAGTTTGACCCTGAGCTAGAAAAACCCTAAATACTAAAACTGCTAAGTTTTGGTACATTCGCTATATCCCAAGATTGGAGAAGGATCAGGAGCTGAAAATTGTAGAGGCCGAATATAACACCCTGATTTACAATGTATCCAAAATTTAGCCTCATATTCGATATATTTTGGGAGATATGATCCCTCCATGTTAGGGTTCCAGCCTCTTCCAGAATTCATCCCTAAACAGGACACCTGGGGAAAATTGATATATCTTGGGCTACAAAGGTCCAAATGAAATTTATGAAGATGTTCCAAAAGGGAACAGACTTTAATTTCTATGGTCCAATTTTCAGACTCAGAAGATGACCCAGTGACACGTGGCAGCCCGTACCACTTCACTGTTCTGAATAGTCTTGTAACAGGTCACCTTGGGAAAATGACCATAAGTCCCAATTGGTGAAACCAATTCTGATGAAATCTATGGTGATAGAATAGGGACATGTGATTCTACCTTAGTTAGAAGTTTTATACATATAGGAGTAGTAATTGTAGAGATATCGTAGAAACAGTAACAAGCATTTCTGTAGAAGAAATTGGAAAACTAGGGCTTCCTGTTCCGGGAGCTTCCCTCCACTGTTTTTAGAAAAGGAGTACATTGGATAGCTCAAATTGAAAAGATATATATTTCTATCCAATCATATCTAAAATATTCCAAGTTTTTAAAAATAGGGTTTCTCTGAAAAACCCTAGATCAGCCAGCTCCGGAACCAGGATGGAAACCTCAAATCAGTAAGATCTAATCTTTTGCTATTTGAACTTGAGGTTCTCATTTCAAAGTGATCTATCACATCAGCTTGATTTTTGTGAGCTTGATTTTTTGTATGATGCAAAGAGGAGTAGTGATCCAGATCAAGATCTCTTAAAAGAAGGATTTCTAGCATAGCTGATGAGACAGGTTGTCTAAGCATAAGTCCTGGCAAAGCTCGCAGGTTATCCTTGGACGTAATCATCCCTAATGTGATTCTATGCTAGAAATGGAAAAAGTGAAGTTTGAGTACTTCAGGGAGAAGCTTGGTGTTCTCAAGATCGAGGTTCCCTCCAAGGGGAAATGATGAGACCTAGAGCCATTCTGACATGGGAGAGGATTAAGTTCCTTACATGGTCAGATGTAAGGGTTGAACCATTCTGTCATGGTTAAAGGATTAGGTTCCTCCCATGTCAGATGTGTATTATTCTTGTACATTGATCTAGGAACAAAGCATCAATCTCATCAAATAATAATCAACAAATAACTCATGAAATGGTGTTAACCGGAACCAGAATTGGTTTCCCCTCTGTATATTTAATAAACAATGAATGGTTACAATACCAATGTTAAGCAAATAGCTTGAATCAATGAGAAATTCGAATACCTAAGGAGGAAATTCAAAATCATGAGTGAGTCTGGATTATCTGACTTTCAGCCATTCAATCACACTCAGTTAACCACTTAACCAAAACCCTAATTGACTCATAAAACCCTAACTAAAGTTAAAGTGCAATAAATGACTGAATCTCAACTGAAAGAGATCAAACACATGTCATAGCAAGCCAACCATCAAGTTCTAGTGCTCCATGACTTCAATGAACCCCGATGAGGTTAACTGAAGATGAACTAATCATCCAAAGTTGGTGGAGGCACCCCTGTTGACTCCATATCATTAAATAATATTAAATAATCATTAAATAATATATTTAATGAGAGGAGGTGCCTTAACTAACTGGTTGAATTGATTGTAACCACCAGTTAGCAATTAGGTGGATTAATATCACTCAGATCACCCCCAGAGTGCTCCAGTTAGCCTCCTTGACTGTAGGTAGGTGTGGGTATGACTCAA
>LPNX010363460.1:543133-559885 GCA_001517045.1 Pseudotsuga menziesii | reverse complement strand
AATTGATGCTAAGGGTCAAATAATTGCCAAGGAGGAAAATTACTAGTTTCCTAGGTTGGGGGTGGAAGCTTTGGGATATGGAATAAGGGGGAAAATAAATGATTTTTGAACATTAGAATGGCGTAAATATTTAATGAAGGAGGTAAATAAATAAATACAAGGAAAAATCAAAGTGGCAATTGATCATGAAGACACGTGGAAAATGTGGGACCCGCACAAGCTAGAAATTTGGTACCAAATGGAAACCTCCTCTTGCAATTTCGAATCCATGGGAAGCATAAAGGTTCTTGGATGAGTTATAAGGTTAATACATTTTTCCATAGTCATAATAGGTCTAATTTGGGAATAAATGTAACTTACATGGGAAAGGAAGAGTCATTTTAGAGCTAGTGAGACACTTGGACTAGATTCCCTAGCTCTATGATAATAATGATGAAGATGCAATGAAACCTATGACAAAAATCAGATATGAAGGATGAAATATGGAATATTTTATATTTAAATTCAAAATAGAGTATCCAAGAGAGCTCTCATGTGGGTTTGGGAATCCCAATGGGTTCCTAGTCAAATTGGGGGAAGATGGAAGGCTAGGAAAGGGAGGACACATGGAAAATCTTGAGCCCACACCCAAATTAGAATTGGCTTGAGTTTGTGGATGGATTGGGAAATTTATAAGGCTAATTATTTTTATAAATATTAGGAATAAACCAATAGAATGGGTTTTTATCATTTGTGAATTGTGAGAGCTAGTGGATGACTAGTTTTCTTGTCTTAGCCAATTTTGAGGGTGAAATATTCCCATCCAAGTTGGTGTTTGGAGAGGAAAATCAGGTATTTCATGGATATTTAATGGAGCCTTATTTTCATTTGTAATATACGGGGAATCTTTTGGATTCTTCTATTGCAGCACTTTCTCAACCATTTCTAGTTTTTATGGCATATTCTTGCTCATAGAGGGATTGCGCTTTGGGTGAGCTATTGATATCTTTGGGGAAGCTTATAATGGTCAATTATTTTATTTTATGATTTAAATACTTTGTATTTCAATTTCAGAATAATATCATGTCAAAATTCCAAAATATCTCATGTAAAAATGTTAGACAATGAAGAAATAGTGCCATTTCCCCACTATCTTGTTGTGCGCCATTGTAATGCTAATGATTTCGAATTTGGATAGATTTTAATTGTAAATTAATTATTTTAATAAGATAAATATTTTATTTTATTTATTCTCATAAATTATCAGGTCTAAATATCAAATGGTTGTAAGGAAAAGTGATTATTAATAAGCAAATAATGACCATTTCCCCACTACATTGATGTATGCTATGATAATGTTGATTATTTCGAATGGAGAAATGTATATATGATACATGTATGATGAATGGAATGCAATTAATATTTATTTTAATTCTAATTTTCATTACTTAAGCATTTTAATCCATTTTACTCATTTTTATTGCATTGGGAGGAGATTTGGTGCCTTTTCCCCAAGGGTCGAAATTGTGATTTGAGAGATGTTTTGGAAAGAGGCATAATAGCCTGTATAAACTATAAAATGATGCATATGAGACTTTAAAAATGTACCTTACATATCCCCTACCTCTTTTCATAAATTCGAGTGACTTTGGGACCATTTGAGAAGCCATTTCCGTCAATTACCCAGGGGGAATTGGAGCCCCAATTTGCTAGTAAACACTCCTACTTTGAAAAGAACATTAAAAACGTTTTTAGAAGTAATTTATGGGACATAAAAAATCCCTTAACATCATATTTAATTTATAATATCATTCATTTACCTTCTAAGAAAATTTGGGAGCATTTGGATCAATTTGGAGGTCTAGACATCAAAACTGGTTAAGGCTGAAATTGGGGAAAAGTGGAAAAATTTGTCATTTAGTAAAATTTCAAAAAGGGGAAATTACAGTGGTATCAGAGCATGATATTGGGACCTGATTTTGTCTGATATTTACAAGGACAATAATTAAGGGACCACCATTAGATATTGAAACCCAAAAGTGCTTTTGGTGAAGAGGAAACAATGACTAGGGATGAAAGGGGAACCTCATATGATGGTGAGGAGCATATAAAATTCATTGAACCTATAATTGAAGACACGAACAAGAATATTATGAAAGGATTCGAATTTTCATCTATCCAAAGTTGGAAAAAATATATTGATTTTAAGAAAACCAAGGGGAAAAATGCATCAACTTGGTTGAAGGAACAAAAGGAGACGACCCATGAACCACCTAGTTCTGAAATAGGCGATGTAGAAGAAGAAGTACATGAAGAGGATAGAAATTCAATCCCAAGTGACTCTGAAAATATGAAGATACATCACATGAGTATGAAGATGTTTCTATTGAAAATACTGAAGATAATTTTGAGACACATTCTACCTTGGAAATGAAACAAAGAGAAGCTAATGATGGATGATTGAACTATGAAGGAGTACCTACTGATGGGTGCTCACACCTCTATGTTGGTGACATTGATATTAATTTTGAAAGTGTTTCTGCAAGCCAAAATTCCGTTAAACATGAAAATGAAGACCTTGTAGTAGTTGAAGAAGAAACAAGATCAACTTCCCCATCACCACTTGAGCTTCATGAAGTTGGTCCAAGCAAGAAGGAAGAAGATGAGGAGGTTCATTTGCAAGAGCCTAATTTCCTTGAAGGTCCTTAAAGATGAATTAAAATAAGAGCCAAGAGGCCCTTAGCATACTCCATGACACTCAAGCATTGGTATCAAATTGTTGTTGGAGAGCTACTTCCTTGGAGGAGCCATCCTTCCTTGAAGACATGGAGAATATTCAAAGAGAAATGTGCAACATCAAAGGTAATTTCATGTCTTTGATTGTTGATAGAAAAAATTTCATTGGGCTTAGTGTATTGTTACATGAATCCTACTTGAAGAATAATGAAGTTATTCATAAGCTTTCAATTCAAAATGAGCAACTTCTTGAAAAGTTGCAATGTACTTGTTTTTCCTCCTATGTTTCAGATTGTCAAATGGTAGATTGTTTGGAGGATTCTCATGAAATGGTGGATCATGAGAAATGTGGAAATTTGAATGTGCTTTATGTGTTTGAATATGAACATGAAGAGATCCAAACAATTGACGTGATGGAAGAGGAACTTGAATTGTCTCTTGATGAAAGTTATGAAATTTTTAAAGAAGAGCATGATTCCTCTACATTGGAACCAATATATGACAAATGTTTCACACTTTTGAAGGAGCTGCATCATACTACCCATATCGATCCTTCCCATGATGAAAATTATTCACTTTTTGATCATTTGGGTGAGTTAGTTCATTCTCCTACATCCTACAATTCCATGTTTTGCAGCATTAGTTTCAATGAAGTATGGGTGAAACGGTTCTTTTTTATGGTGCCACATGAGGAGTATGGAAATCCTAGATTTACTTTTTATAATGACATGGTTGGAGTACACTATTATTCACATTTACAGCAGCATCCTTTGTTTCTTTATGATGATTCACATCTACATGGATGCACCTATGATATGCATTTGAGTCACTTTAAGATTCATGGATTTTCTTTCTCAACACTTGGTTCATGGTGGTCTTCTTACTTGGAGGTATAAGCACTTTCATGATTTTTTGATGAGGCATGTCCTTGATGTACATTTTTATTATGTTGTTATGTACTTTGAAGATATATATTATGTACTAATGATGTTTGGAATAATTCATACAAGAAAATGGGATCCTGGAATTCTCTTTCCTAATGGTATGAGTTGGAGAGCACTCTTAATTTTTGGAGTGCAATACAAGCAATGGGACCTTGCGATAGTTTTTAGTCCCATTGATTTCAATATTTTTGGGAAACAAGTAGTATGGTGGATGGATTCCCCAATTAATAAATATATTTTAATCAGAGTAGTTTAGCAGAAATCATGGTGGTTCCTCTTGAAAATATTCATCGAATCTCAAAGACTCAAAGTTGGGAAACTTAGGGGCAACTTCAAAGAATCATACAGAAAGCAGGTTCTTCAACACCCATGTTTGAAATTTATTGAGGACAATCAATATTGGGAAAGGAGGATTTTTCATCTCACAAATTTTGCATTGGGTCACAATGGCCTAATCACATTTGACATATTCATTAGATTTTGTCAAATTGATGCTAAGGGTCAAATAATTGCCAAGGAGGAAAATTACTAGTTTCCTAGGTTGGGGGTGGAAGCTTTGGGATATGGAATAAGGGGGACAATAAATGATGTTTGAACATTAGAATGGAATAAATATTTAATAAATGAGCTAAATAAATAAATACAAGGGAAAATAAAAGTGGCAATTGATCATGAAGACACATGGAGAATGTGGGACCCACACAAGCTAGAAATTTGGTACCAAATGGAAACCTCCTCTTGCAATATGAGTTATAAGGTTAATAAATTTTTCCATATGCATAATAGGTATAATTTTGGAAGAAATTTAATATACATGGGAAAGGAAGAGTCATTTTGGAGCTAGTGAGACATCTGGACTAGATTCCCTAGCTCTATGACAACAATGATGAAGATGTTGTGACACCTATGACACAAATCAGATATGAAGGCTGAGATATGACATATATGACATGTTAGGTAGAATTATAGAATCCAAGAGAGCTCTAATGTGATTTGGAGAATACCAATGGATTCCTACTCAAATTGGGGGAAGATGGAATGCTAGGAAATGGAGGACACATGGCAAATTTTGAGCCCACACCCAAATTCGAATTGGCTTGATTTTGTGGACTGATTGGGAACCTTATAAGGCTAATTATTTTTATAAAATATAGGAATAAACCAAGATAATGGATTTTATCATTTGAGAAATTGTCATTTGTGAATTGTGAGAGCTAGTGGATGACTAGTTTACTTACCTTAGCCAATTTTGAGGGTGAATGATTCCCATCCAATTTGGTGTTTGGAGAGGCCACTCAGGTATTTAATGGAGTATTATTTTTAATTTTAATCTACAGTGAATCTTGTGAATTCTTCTATTGCAGAACTATCTCTCAACCATTTCTAGTTTTTATGGCATATTCTTTCTCATGGAGGGATTGCGCTTTGGGTGAGATATTGATCTCTTTGGGGAAGGTTATAATACTAAATTATTTTATGTTATGATTTAAATCATTTTTATTTCAATTTAATAATACTCTCAGGTCTAAATTCCAAAATATTTCATGTAAAAATGTTAGACAATGAAGAAATAGTGCCATTTCCGCACTATCTTGTTGTGCACCATTGTAATGCTAATGATTTAGAATTGGGAGAGATTTTCATTGTACATTACTTATTGTAATAATATAAATACTATATTTTATTCATTATCATAAATTATCAGGTCAAAATATCAAATGGATGTAAGGAAAAGTAATTATTAATGAGCAAACAATGACCATTTCCCCACTGCATTGATGTATGCTATGATAATGTTGATTATTTTAAATAGAGAAATGTCTATATGGTAAGTGTATGATGAATG
The DNA here is from genome assembly GCA_001517045.1 of Pseudotsuga menziesii. Classification (NCBI taxonomy): domain Eukaryota; kingdom Viridiplantae; phylum Streptophyta; class Pinopsida; order Pinales; family Pinaceae; genus Pseudotsuga; species Pseudotsuga menziesii. The sequence goes on along the minus strand of LPNX010363460.1, from coordinate 554,380 downwards.
GAATGTAATTAATATTTATTTTAAGTCTCATTTTCAGTAATTAAGCATTGGAATCCATTTTACTCATTTTTATTGCATTGGGAGGAGATTTGGTGCCTTTTCCCCAAGGGTCGAAATTGTGATTTGGGAGATGTTTTGGAAGGAGTCATAGCAGCCTATATAAACTGAAACATGATGCATATGAGAATTTAAAATTTTCCTTTATGAATCCCCTACCTCTTTTCAGAAATTTGATTGACTTTTGGACCATTTGAGAAGCCATTTCTGGCAAATACCCAGGGGGAATTGGAGCCCCAAATTTGCTAGTAAAGACTCCTACTTTAAAGTACATTAAAAAAGTTTGTAGAAGTAATTTAGGGGTCATAAAACATCCATGAAAATAATATTTGATTTATAATATCATTCATGTACCTTCTGAGGAAATTTGGGAGAATTTGGATCAATTTGGAGGTCTAGACATCAAAACTAGTTAAGGTCGAAATTGGGGAAAAAGTGTAAAAAATGGTCATTTAGTAAAATTTCAAAAAGAGAAATTATAGTATAATGAAATAAAATAATAAATATAAAAGTGAATACATTCCAAAGTTACAAATACATCAACACAATCATGCTTGATGAATGAAATATTAGGAGCCAGGATATATATATCATTGATGGGCACTTTTGATTTGCCCGTTCCTATCAACTTTCTAGGAACGACTAGTGTAGGGAATATTGTTTGTACAGTTGCAGATAGAATGGATCCTTGTGCTCTCCCTTTGCAATCCAAGCTTGATGTTCCCTTATTAGTATCAGAATTATCTTACCAGGCTATAGTTGATGCTACTACCGATTCCCTCATGACTCCTTTAGTCCGTCCTGACTCCTTTCGTCTCAGAGGAGCCAGAGGAAGCCTATGTGCCTACATGGGAGGTAAACTAAAATTATTCACATTTTTTCTTAGAAATTGTTTTACCATCTTATGAAGCCACTTTGGAGTCAAATTGGTTTGAGGAAGGTTGAATCTTGTTTTGCAGGTCTCTTGGATAAAGAGGAGCAAGACTCAGGACTAAAGGAAAGCGTGGGCCAGCCTTCTGTAAATAAGGTATGAACCTATATTAAATTTTAAATATTGCTTATGTTTTCTTGCATAATATTATTAATCTATCTTTATACCCCTAGTAAGTTGGTGGCCTATTAACCCCCAACTATAGGAATAGTTTCCCTAACAATGACATACTAAAAAGCATGGTATTGAGGACTTTTTTAATGGATTGAACTTGGACATTAGCTTGTGGATAGTAAGGAGTTGAATTTTCATGACAGAAACCCAAATTGGCACTTAGCTCAGCCACCATCAGATTACAGAAATGAGATCTGTGATTAGTCACTATGTCCTGAGGAACTCCAAACCTAGCAATGACATGGTTACAGAAGAAAAGGGAAAAAGTCTTACCATCCTAGGCATATGTAGGCATTGCCTTAGCCCATTTTGTAAAATAATCAACATCTACAATAATGTAACTGTGATCCCCAACTAAGGTAGGATTACAATGTATGAAATCCATCCCTCATTTGTAAAATGGTCCAATGACAATGATAGGGTGTAGCGGAGTAGGGTGGGTGAGATTTTTCGGTTAAAAGAGCTGAAAAGGTGGGAAATTTTTTACCACTTCATGGAAATCCTTGAAGATCGAGGGCCAAAAGTATCCAACACGAAGGATATTCTGAGTTGTAGCCATCCTAGAAAGATGACTGCCACATGCTCCAGAGTGGAAATCATTCAGGACTTGTTCAGCCTTGTCGTTTGTTAAACATTGTCAGAGAATGGAATCAATACCACATTAGTATAAGGTATCATTGAGGATTAAATAGTATTTAGCTTGATGGAGAATGCGCTGATGATCATCGCAAGATAGGTCAGGCTGAAATATTTGAGTTTGGAGATATATGATCAAATATCCATACCATAGGTCTACCGTGTTGATCATGAACAAGAACTCATCAGGTAATGAGTCATTGGACTCAGTTTATGTGATAACTTGTGGAAGATCACACATCAACTCCACAAAACCTAAGGATTTCTTGGAAGAAGTATTAGCAAATTCAAGGTCAAATTCTTGCAGGATAACAATCCAACAAGAATATTTTCCCCCTGGTACCTGACGATTCAGGATATGGGGTTTTGATCCGCGAGAACGGTAGTTGTGCGAAGTAGGATGTAATGATAAAAACAATGTAGAACAATGACCATAGCCAAATCTAACTTCTCCACATGTTAGCACCGTGTTTCAGGGTATAGAATACTCTAACTAAGATAATAAATCACATGTTCTTGTCCATTTGAATCCTCATGTACTAAAACCATGCCAATAGTAGTAGTGGATGCATCAATATAGAGCAGAAAGTCTTTTGAGTAATTATGATGGTGTAACATAGGTGAATTTGTTATGGCATGTTTTAAATTATCAAAATCCTATTTATCTTGATCATCCCAAATGAAGGGAGTGCTCTTCTTCAACAAACACATATAACCATGCATTTTTTCTGCAAAATTGCACACGAAATGATGAAGAAAGTTTTCCTTCCCTTGAAAAAATTGGAGTTCTGTGATGTCGATTGGGGGTGGTAAGGACACTATTGCAGCAATCTTCAAAGGATCAATATGGATACCATATTTTGAAACAACAAAGACAAGAAGACATCTAGTCTCTACAAAAAAATGCACTTATGGATATTAAGACGAGTATGGTAGTGACGACATCGAAGGAAAATGTCCCTAAGATTCCCTAAATGATCCTCTCACCGTTATGAATGAGTGGGTAGGTCATCCAAGTAAGGTTACACTATGTTCTTGATATCATGAAAGGCATATGACATGGCTCGTTGGAATGTGGCTCCAACATTTTTCAAGCCAAAAGGTAAATTATGGTAAGCAAAGGTTACCCATGGGAAAATGAATGTCATTTTGTGTTGTTCGACAGGTAATATTTCAATATGATTGTAGAAGGAGAAGCCATCCATAAAGGATAATATGACATTTCCAACACAGTTTTCAATGATTTGATTTATGTGGGGAGGAGGAAAGTTGTCTTTGGGACAAGATTTGTTTAAATCCCTAAAGTCGATACAAATCCTAATACTTCCCTGCTTCTTGGCAACATGAACAATATTAGATACACACTCAGTCAATGGCACTGGATAAATGAAACCATATTTCAAAAGTTTTTCAACCTCAACTTTTAGTTCTACAGCTTTTCTAGGGTGGACCTGAAAAAGTTTCTACCTAATCAGTTTTTCCATCAGGTAAGTATTGATCTCATGTGCTACAATGGATAGATGAATCCCCAACATTTCTTCATAAATTCAGGAAAAAACATATGGAAATTCTTTAAAAAGAGTTTGGTATTCTTCAATTTTTGTTGCCGAACAATTCTGGTAAACATGAACATGTTCAAGAACACTTGGATTAACTGATATGTTGATGGGAATAGTTTGACTAATGTTGCGAAAATTCCCTTCATAATATGCGCCTTGTAATAATACAAGTGTCTGAGGATGTTCGACAATATCGAAACTGATAAGAGATACAAAATCGGAATCCACTATAATGGCATTAGGAAGAAAAGAATATCTATGGTGATGATATTCACATAAGGATTCATCTAGACTCATAATCTCAATAATAGACTCGTCTGATGGAAAATTCTGTAAGAGATAATCTAGAGTCGGGAAAGGGGAATCTAGCCAATAAGGAAAATGGTAGGGATACGATGCTACTAGATGTTGATCATAAAACTAAGCATAAAAAGTAGATTTAATGGCATGGTATAGGGATTCATGAAGACCTAGAGGAGGTATTTCAACAATCTCTTTGCCTTTGGACATGCCCCCAACTGTGGATGATATCATGTTAATCGTAGCAAATTCTTTATTAGGAGGGGAAACAGTAGATGGAAAGTCCCCCATAAGGGATGAATATTTCAAAATTCATACTCCTATGGATTGATAAGGAGGAGGGGATTTCCCCAACATGGGAACATTATTTGTTGCGGTGGTAGTGATATCAGGTGAACAATAATCAAGCTGATCAATAGTTACAACTTTTCCCTGGTGAGGAAACCAGAGAGTGTGAAATACTAATGAAGCAACCATCGTCATAACATAAAACCGTCTTATCCCTAATAACAAGTTGTAATCCAACAGAGTGTTGACTACTTCTACCTGGATAGAAACAATATTTCCCCCCATCTTGACGGATAATATCGGTAGCAAGCCATTAGGATGGAAACCTCATCCATTAAAGGCTTTCAAGGTGGTTGGTGACCGAATAATTTCCAGAGAACATATGGCTATCCAACAAAGTATAGATAAAACCGAGGTGGAAGCTCCTTCGTCTAATGTAGTCCGATGAACTTTCGTATCTACCACTCTGGTCGTGATTTGAAACGTGAGTTGATGGGATAACCTTGATTTGTAGTTCTCCGCGTTAAAAGTGATTGTGGTGGAGTTCTTCGACTCTAAGCTCCCTAGGGATGAAAATAAGTTTTTATGTTGTGTATGGAAACTTTGGAGTAATTCTAGTGTAGACATGGCACAAGGTGCTTGAGCTAAATCTTAAACAATGTTGTATAACTGGGCAGCTCAAGTGATCAAATTGAAAATGGACTTTCAGATTGTATTCTTAGGAGGGCTTAAATATGTGTCAAGAATAGGTTTATCAATGGTAAGAGGGCCATTAGAAGGAGGTGGAGGAGAATATTTTTCAGAAGGAATCTTCTCCGAAGAAGAACCTTCATCTTTCTTCTCATGAGGTTTATCAAATGTCTGATTTTGTGGGGTTAGCGTAATAGTTTCAGCGGACAACATTCTGATTTCAATGGTGGAGGAAGAGGGACCATGTAAATATGTATGATAAATTAATTTTTGGTGGGATGGGAAAGGGTCAGTTAACACTTCCAGTTTAGAATTACTTTTCAAAAACTTATTGATTTCTCCACGTCTAGGACACTCCTTTGTAAAGTGATCACCTCCACACAATAGGCAGGGGTACTTAGCTTTCTATTTTGGTTTGGACTCGTTCTATGGAGTCGCGGTATTAGGATTCTAATGTTGGTTTCCATAATTTTTAGCTTTATTGTTACCTTTTTTCTTATTACCGGGTGTTGATGTATTTGTAACTTCAGAATGTATTCACTTGTATATCATATGTATTGTACCTTGATGTTCCTATCGGGAAGTATCAGTAATGTAATTGAGTCATGTCATACCCCGATGTTCCTATCGAGAGAATCAATAATGTAAAAAATTCATGTAAATTCATAGAGTGTAACCCTCCTTATTGATCGAGGGTTAAATTTCGTGTAGTTGTGGGGCACTAGGGTTGTTAGACTCTCCTAGAGAATTCGGCCTTGGTGAGTTAATGTAAGTCGGGTCATTAGTACCCTAGTTGTGGTTACTCGAGCCTACATAACAGAGTCAAATATTAAGTGAACGAAAGAATATAAATAGAGAGTGAGCCTCTCTATTTATTACACACACTCATTCAACTCTGGTGCATGAGTGAGAGAGGAGAAGCTTTCTCAAGTGAGAGAGAGAACAGCTGTCGGAGATCATCTTACTGTATTTGGATTTTTCTGCTGCCATTGGTGCTCATTCTATCTCTGAGGAAATTGCGGAGTTTTCTCCTTTATGGTTTCCTCGAGGAAAATCTTTGTGTCTCTTGCCTCTTGTGATTGGTTGTTGTGCATGTTATTCTCTTAGATAAGATCCTAAGATCATATTTCTTAAATAATAAAAATCTAACATGGAATCAGAGCTAACCTGAGAAGAAGACACTATGCAGCTGTAGAATCTAGGGATTCTTACTTTTTGGGTCTCTCTCCAAAATCCATCAACAAAAGGATTCTAGGCTAACTCTCCATTGAAGGGCGCATATTTCTATCAAAGCAGAATTTGATTCCGAGCCGCTTTCAATTTTTGCTGCGGGAAATTAGGGCTTTTCACAGAAGAGGAATTTTTGAGTGAGCCTAGCATAGGATTTATCTCCTCATAAAAATCGAAGTTTAGAGACCAAGGTTGATATTTTTGGTTTGGTAAAACTCTGGGAAAGCCAAACCCTAGTTTGACCCTCGGCCTGAAAAACCCTAAAATACTAAAACAGGTAGTTTTGGTAGATTCGATATATCTCGGGCTTGCAGAAGTATCAGGAGCCGAAATTTCAAAAGCCAAATATAAAATCCTGATGTACCTTGTGTAAACATTTCAGCCTCATATTCTCTATATTCTGGGAGATATGTTTCCTCCAAATAAAGGTTCCAGCCTCTTCTAGGATTCATCCCTAAACAGGACACCCTGGGAGAATTGATATATCGCGGGCTACAAAGGTCCAAATTAAATTTTGTAAGATGTTCTAGATAGGGCATGGACTCTACTTTTTTTGGTAAAGGTTGCAGACCTAGAATATGAAACAGTGACGTGTGGAAGTCTGTACAATGTCAATATGTTGAATAGTCCTGAAACAAGTCACCTTGGGAAAACGCTCATAAGTCCCAATTGGAGAAACCAATTCTACTCAAACCTATGGTGTTGGAAAGAGGAAAGTCGACCATACCTCAGTGTGAATCATCAGACATAGAGGAGTAGTAATATCAGAGATACTATAGAAACAATATCAGGAATGTCTACAAGGGAAATTGGAAAACTAGGGCTTCCTGTTCCAGGAGTTTCCCTCCATTGTTTTTAGAAAAGTAGTACATTGGAAAGATCGCCTTGAGGAGGTGCATATTTATATCCAATAAGATCAGAAATATTCCAAGTTTTTAAAATTAGGGTTTCTCTAACAAACCCTAGATCATCCAGCTCCGGAACTAGGACGAACACCTCAAATCGGTAAGGTCTAATATTTTGCTATTTACTTTTGAGGTTCTCATTTCAAAATGACTAATCACACCAGGTTGATGACAAGCTTGGTAAAGATGGCAAATTCCAAGGATGGAAGTATTGGATCTCATTGGGTCTTGAATAAAATGAATTGGACACCTACATAAGTGGAAAGGTTCCAATTACAGAGGGAGATGGGGCTAAAACCTTACACAAGAAGAAATTGGTCAAGGCCAAGAACACCATTGCTGATTCAATCAAGGATCACCTTATACCACAAGTGTCTTACCTACAGACACCTGAAGAGATGTTTGATTCCTTGACTAAGCTATTTTAAGGGAAGAACATAAATTGAAAGACGACTTTGAGAAACCAGGTTGAAGAATGTGAATATCCAGAATGCAGAGACCATGCAGTCATACTTTACAAGGGTCTCTCAAATAAAAGAATAACTTGAAGGAGTGGATGAAGAAGTAGAGAATGCATACATTGTGATAACCACCTTGAATGGCCTCCTGGGATCATGTGATTCATTCATTCAAGGAATATGTGCCAGAATGAAGTGATTACTTTCAACGGACTATAGGAAGAGCACACACAAGATGAAGCTCGACCCATAATAAGAGAAGAGAAGATGGTAGCGACTGAAGATCAAGCGCTCATGATTCAAATAATATCCCTCAAGAGATGAGGGATACGGTTGACTTAATTTTTGAAGAACCTATTATCCATCTTAGAATTTTCATAAGAAGTGATTTTGTTATAGGTGAAGAAGATGATGAAGCTGAAAGAAGGAGTCTACCCATGAAACAAATAAAGATAAGTATTCAATTGTCATTTCATGATATTGTTTTTGTTATGGTGCATTTGTTTATATTCAGTTGATGTATTGTGCTTGATAGAATGTTTGCATTAATGACAGTATACTACTAATATGAATGTGATGGGTAAGTAGCTCATGGTGCTATACAACTCTCCATTGCTACTTATCTAGAATGAAACCTCTTTGCTAACATATAGGATTAGTGCACAATATCAATGTTGTCCTGGTAGAGATGGAAGGCATCTAGAAAGTTTCCGTAAGATATGGATGAATGTTGTATAGGAAAAAATAGTTCCATGATTATATCTTGATGCAAAAGAATTTTTCATTATGAATATACCTTATGAAATTTTTATAACCATACAAATGCATTTGACTTGTAGGAAAGATCACGTACAATCGCCTACAAAATAAGGATGAGACTTGTTCCAAAGAACAAGTGACGATAGTTCAAGAAAGAATCTAAGATGAAGAATAATATGATGATACTTTCAAAGAAAGAAAGAGGCCTCAGAGACACTACAGTTATGTGACACTGTTGAACGACATCATTGATGTAGATTCTTACAGCTATGAAGAAGTATTGAAGAAGAAAGGGAAGGAGAATACCATTTCAAGAATAATGATGTCTAGGTTGCAGTATTCGTAGCACGAGGCTTCTCACAGAAAGAAGGCATAGACTACGAAGAGACATTTGTAGCCACTAGAAATTAAGACACATGATAGGAAGAACCATGTGTGGAAATAAAAGAAGGCCTTGTATGAGCTCAGAAGGAACCCATGGGATAACACATACATGAGGAGCTTGAAGATCACCTAGAGTGATGAAGATCTTAACCTTTTCGATAAGGTTGAAGATGAAAGCCTACAGAGGATGACAAGCTCACGGATGGGTGCGAGAAGAACTTTTGAAAAGGTTCTAGAGGATCTTGGTATCCAGTGACCATATATGGATACATAGAATATTAGTAGCAGAGGAAGCTACTTGTCACTCCAGTACATAATGTTTCAATGCATAGAGTACGGAATATATAGGGAGAATGGTGTTTCACTTCAGAGGGAGTGACTGCAAAAGATCCTAAGGTTTGACATGGTACGATAGGATGGACAGCTTATTGATGGCTCTAGGATTTACTGAGATTAAAGCATATTCCAACCTTTGATTCAATGTTGAAGGAGGAATACCAGTGACGCTCCTATTATATGTTGATGAATTGTTCGTGACAAGAAAAGAGGAACTCATTAAAGTTGCAAGAAGAGGAATATTTCTAGGCATGTAGGTGTGGCAGAATGTAGATGAAATCTTCCTGAGATAAGGGAAGTATGTAGTACAGATCCTGAATAGGTTCATGATGAAAGATTGCAAGGCCATGGCCACACCTATGGTGTCAAACCTGAAGCTATTGAGTGATGCTTCATCAAATTCGATTGATACCACGATGTATCGTCAGATGATTTGTTCCTTGATGTACCTGACAAATACAAGACCAGATATTTTCTTTGCTGTGAACACATTGAGACATGTTCACCTGATGGTTGCAAATCATGCAGTGAGGTACCTAAAGGGTACATTTGAGTATGGGCTCAAGTATGAAGTGAATAAGAAGACTAACCTAGAGGGTTATGTGGATTCGGATTGGGAAGGCAGTTCCATTGATAGGAAGAGCACTTTGAGGTGTTGGTTTAGTATGAGATTAGGTGTGATCTCTTGGTTTAGCAGGATAGAGTCATGCATGGCACTAAGAACAGCTAAGAGAGGAGAAGTGAGGCTCCAGTATGTGATCCAGATCGAGATCTCTTGAAAGAGGGATTTCTAGCATATCTGATGAGACAGGTTGTCTGAGCATAAAATCTTGGCGAAGCTCGTAGGTTGCTCAAACATAAACAGTCCTGTAGGTTGTCCTCGGATGTAATCGGTCCTGGAAAAGATCGCAGGTTATTCTTGGATGTAATCAGCCCTAATGTTATTCTATGCTAGAAATGGCCAGAGTGAAGTTTGAGTACTTCAGGGAGAAGCTTGGTGTTCTCGAGATCGAGGTTCCTTCCAAGGGGAAGTGATGAGTCAGTGTGCCTTTCTGACATGGTGGTAGGATTGGTTCCTCCCATGGTCAGATGTAAGTAGATCCCTTTTAACATGGTTGTGGGATGTGTTCCTCCCATGGTCAGATGTAAGTGTAGAGCCCTTCTGACATGGTTGCGGAATGTGTCCCTCCCATGGTCATATGTAAGTGCAGAGCCCTTCTAACATGGTTGTGGGATGTCTTCCTCCCATGGTAAAATATAAGTGTTGGGCCTTTCCAACATGGTTATGGGATGTGTTCCTCCCATGGTTGGATATAAGTTTTGAGCCTTTCCAACATGGTTGCGGGATGTGTTCCTCCCATGGTTGGATATAAGTGCTGAGCATTTTCGATATGGTTGCAGGATGTGTTCCTCGCATGATCGGGTATAAGTGTTGGGCTATTCTGACATGGTTGTAGGATGTGTTCCTCCCATGGTTAGATGTGAGTGTTGGGCCTTTCTGACATGGTTGCGGGATGTGTTCCTCCCATGGTCAGATGTGAGTGTTGGGCATGCCTTTCTGACTAATCCAGGAGGATCCAAGAAGGAAATTTTTTTTTGAAGCCCTCCAATATTAGTAAAACTAGCGTCAGATCAAAGGGCTCATCGAGATGATTCCAACGGCATTTGTTTCACCTCAAACGGACTCCGTATGAGAAAGTTATCGCGTTTTGTTGTATTGATGAAACTGGCAAATTTGGCAAAATGGGGGTGCCACATGGAACCACTCATAGGATGACACGTGGAATCCATACAGTACAAAATAGGTGACATGGCATGTACATACGGACCAATGGATATTGAACACATGGTAGTACGGGCAGTGACTTGGCGGTTGACTAGACGCCGACTGGGCATGAGGTGGACCAATCCCAGGCTGCCACGTGGAAACACGAGATTGGCCAATAAATCTAATACAAAATTATGGCCTCCGCGGGGTTCAACCCCATGACCTCTGCAAAGAATGCTGAGCACCTTCGCCACTCGGGCTACGTGTGGTTCTTGGTATGCATATGCAATAAATTTATTTAAGGTTGGGTTAAAGTTTATATTGGCGCAAAAAGGGGCCGGGGCTAGCCCCGACCCCTGGTTCTCCCCTTCGGCGATGACCAGGAGCTCTGATCGAAACGATTACACACCAACAATGCCAAAATTTCCGTTGCATATGGATCCCGTGGAGCCCGCGTAAATTTAGTGCACATGCCATATTTCCAACTATATAAAAGTGGGTTGAAACAACAAATTGGTTTGTAAATAAATTATTTGTTATGTGGGTTGTTCTCCATAGTTTCGGTTGGGTAGGTTATAACAAGGGATAATATAATATGCTATAGTTGGTAAATTTCCAACTAAAAACTTTTAATAAAAATCCCAACCACATGAGAACCAACTTAGGAGTTGTAACTCCATGCCCATTGAGGCAAATTTGTTGTAACCAAAGAGAACATGAGGAAAATGTGAAGAGGGGAAAGCCAAACTATATAAACCCCCTTGGTTTCCAT
>LPNX010363460.1:527167-540870 GCA_001517045.1 Pseudotsuga menziesii | reverse complement strand
TTGTTAGTGCAGGATAGATGAAGAGACTCATCAACACTAATAAGAGATACATGCTCATGGTTGTGAGAGCAAAAGATGTTGAAGCATCCGATGCTTTCAACGGTTGTGATCCTTCTCATAAAAAGGCTATGATTGATATTATGGCTAACTATGATGAAATATTTCAGGAACCTACAAGTTTTCCTCCCAAAAGGGAGATTCAACATGAGATCCATCTCCAGCAGGATGCCCCTCTTCCTATTGTGGGCATGTACAGGTTGTCCGCAGTTGAAATAGTAGATATTAAGAAGCAGGTTGAAGACTTGTTGGACCAAGGAGTGATCAGACCCAGCTCCTCTCCATGTGGTTCACCGATTGTGTTGGTGATGAAGAAAGATGGAACATGGAGGATGTGCGTTGACTATCAGGCTCTCAACAAGATCACGATCAAGAATTAATACCCGCTTCCTCGCATAGATGACTTGCTCGACCAGTTGAAAGATGCTATGTTCTTTACCAAGTTGGATTTGCGCAGTGGCTACCACCAGATCAGAATTGCAGAAAGTGATGTGTGGAAGATGGCCTTCAAGACCAAGCAAGGTCTATTTGAGTGGTTGGTGATGCCCTTTGGGCTTTGCAATGTAGCTGCAACCTTCATGTGGGTAATGAATGATGTTTTCCGGCCATTCTTAGATGATTTTGTCATTGTATACTTAGATGATATCTTGGTCTTTAGCAAAACTTGGGAAGCACATGTGGGGCATGTAAAGCAAGTATTAGATACTTTGAAAAAGGAGAAATTGTATGTAAAATTGTCAAAGTGTGAATTTGGAAAAACTTCATTAGTTTACTTGGGTCATATTGTAGGAGGTGGAAATTTAAAAATTGATCCTTCAAAAGTTGATGTAATTGTCAATTGGCCTAAGCCTACTAACACTACTGAAGTGAGAAGCTTTTTAGGAGCTGTTCAATATTGGAGGAGGTTCATTCAGAACTTCTCATACATAGCATCTCCTTTGCATGCCTTAACAAGTGTGAAGAAATCCTTCCAGTGGAGAGGTAAGTAGCAGAAATCCTTCGACACATTGAAGGGAAAGATCAGCATCGCCCCAGTCCTAGCCTTGCCCGATTTGCAGCAGCCATTTGAGATAGAGACAGATGCCAGTGGATATGCCATGGGGGCAATATTGATGCAGCACTGCAAGCCTATTTGCTACCATTCAGAGAATTTTACTCAAGCAGTGATCAACTACCCCACCTATGACAAAGAGTTGTATGCTTTGGTTCAGAGTGTCAAGAAATGGAAACACTACTTGATGGGTAAGGAGACGATCATCCATACCGATCATCAGCCCTTGCAGTATCTCCAGTCCCAGACTAAGCTCCAGCAAGCTTGTCATTTCAGGTGGATGGGATTCCTTCAACAATTCCATCTAGTGATCAATTACAAGAAGGGTACTAGTAACAAAGTGGCAGATATGCTCTCTAGACCTCCTATTGTTGCATCTATTGTTTTGAAAAATGCTTCTTTGTCCCATGAAAGTTATATTGAGCAGTATGCTACTGATGATGATTTCAAGGAGATTTATGAGAAGCTAACCAATGGCACACAGGTGGAAGACTACTATTTGCAGGGAAAGTTGCTCTATCATTTGGGCAAGTTATGTGTTCCTATCAGTGAAAGAGTCCATGTAATACGAGAAGCTCATACTTCTCTTGTATCAGGGCATTTTGGGGTAGGTAAGACTTTGGCTCATTTGCAAAGACTTGTGTATTGGCCTCGCATGAAAGACATTGTAACAAAATATGTAAAGGGGTGTGTGATGTGCTCTACTTGTAAGCCCACTAATAGAAAATTGGGGCTGTACTCACCACTTCCTGTTCCTTCCCATCCTTGGGAAATCATTTCCATGGATTTTGTGGGGGGTTTTCCTATGTCTAGGAGGGGTCATGAATACTTGTATGTGGTCATGGATAGGTTTAGCAATATGTGTATTCTTATTCCATGTAAAAAGCAAGTCACTGCAGAGTAGGATGCTTCTCTTTTCTTTCAGCATGTATGGGTTCACTTTGGACTCCCTACGTCCATTATCTTGGATCGAGACTCCCAATTCCTTGGAGAGTTTTGGACAAAATTATGGTGTATGATGGACACCAAGCTGAAGAGGAGCACCACTTTCCATCCATAGACCGAAAGACAGATAGAGGTAGTCAACAGGACAGTTGTTCATTTTCTTCGAGGTTATTGCAACAAGCATCCTAAGTTATGGGATGAGCAGATCCAGTATGTGCAGCATGCCTACAACAGGGCTATGCATTCCTCCACTCAGAGCTCACCATTTGAGACATGCATTGGGTACTTTCCAAAGAATCCATTGGACTTGACTTATGGGATAGAGTTTGATTCAAGCACTTCCAAGGATGAAGACAAATCCCGCAGGTTCATTCAGAGAGTTCAACAGGTACATCAAGCAGTGCAAGAGTAGTTGGAGAAGAGTCAAGCCCAGTATAAGGCTCGCCATGACAAGATTAGAGTTGATCATCAGTTTCAGGTAGGAGATCAAGTGTGGCTTCACATCAGAAAGGAGAGGATGAACAGAGAAGGCAAGAAGCTCAAGCCCATCGGATATGGTCCCTTCACCATCTTAGAGAAGATTGGGACGAATGCCTTTCGCTTAGAACTACCGCCATACATGCAGATCTAATCAGTGGTGAATGTGGATAACTTGAAACTCTATGAGCCTCCCATGATCATGGATGAAAGGGAGAATGTCTCATTTCCATCAGTTGATGAATTTTCTCCTAGGTACATGGATGAGCTACAGGAAAATGTCATCCTAGACAGAAGGACAAGGACTTCTCGCAGAGGTGATGTTGATTATCTTCGAGTGGGAATCAGAGGAACTCATCCAAGCAAAGCCAAGTGGATCGAGAAGGAGAAAGTGAGGGATAAATTCCCTCACCTATCTGTTGATTAGTAAAGGATTTTGGAGGCCAAAAGCTTCTCAGTGGGGAGGAATGATCCAGGAGGATCCAAGAAGGCAAATTTTTTTGAAGCCCTCCAATCTCAGCAAAACTGGTGTCAGATCAAAGGGCTCATTGAGATGATTCCAACGGCATTCGTTTCACCTCAAACGGACTCCGTATGAGAAAGTTATCGCGTTATGTTTTATTGATGAAATAGGCAAATTTGGCAAAATGGGGGTGCCACGTGGCACCACTCAGAGGATGACACGTGGCATCTATACAGTACGGACGAGGTGACATGGCATTTACATACGGACCAATGGAGATTGAACATGTGGCAGTACGGGTAGTGACTTGGCGGTTGAATGGACGCCGACTGGGCATGAGGTGGACCAATCCTAGGCTGCCACGTGGCAGCACAGGATTGGCCAATAAATATAATACAAAATTATGGCCTCCGCGGGGTTTGACCACATGACCTTTGCAAATAATGTTGAGTGCCTTCGCCACTCGGGCTATGTGTGGTTCTTGGTATGCATATGCAATAAAATTTATTTAAGTTTGGGTTAAAGTTTATATTGGCGCAAAAAGGGGTCGGGGCCTGGTTCTCCCCTTCGGCGATGACCAGGATCTCCAACTGAAATGATTACACACCAACAATGCCAATAGTTCCGTTGCATATGGAGCCCCTGGAGCCCGCGTAAATTTAGTGCACATGCCATATTTCCAACTATATAAAAGTGGGTTGAAACAACAAATTGGTTTGTAAATAAATTATTTGTTATGTGGGTTGTTCTCCATAGTTTCGGTTGGGTAGGTTATAACAAGGGCTAATATAATATGCTATATTTGGTAAATTTCCAACTAAAAACTTTTAATAAAAATCCCAACCACATGAGAACCAACTTAGGAGTTGTAACTCCATGCCCATTGAGGCAAATTTGTTGTAACCAAAGAAAACATGAGGAAAATGTGAAGAGGGGCAAGCCAAACTATATAAACCCCCTTGGTTTCCATTGCCAATCATGCTTTGGAGTGGAGACTTTGTAGCTAAAGGAGAGAAGGGAGATTGCGTAGCTCTACAGGAGGAAGGTACGAGTGTTTATACTTGTTTTACACCGTCTTCAGGCTTTGGAGTTGCTGAAAGCAGTCTGGTTGTGTTTTGGGCAGTGATTCTCTTCCTGACCATTGTCACCAAGGTATCATTGTATCATTGCCATGTATTTTTCCTTCATGCTGAGATTATAGATCGGCCCTCCTATTGAGAAGCAGGCCCGAAGACGTAGTCCATCCTGGACGAACTCCGTTATCAACTTGTTGTCTTTATGTGCGTATTTTCTATGCTGTTTGGTTCTCTTCTTATGGATTTGTGAGCTTCATTCATGCTCTTTATGGAATTCATGTTAACGTCATAGAGTAGCAAAGATCTTGTTTCCGGATCACTGACACGGATATTGGATGTGTTCCTCCCATGGTCAGATGTAAGTGCTGGGCGGGCCTTTCTGACATGGATGCTGGATGTGTTCCTCCCATGGTCAGATGTAAGTGCTGGGCGGGCCTTTCTGACATGGATGCTAGATGTGTTCCTCCCATGAATACCTACATGTAAGTGCTAAAGAAGATGAATACCTACATGAAGGCTAGGCCTACAACTAGCATGAAAAGGGGATGGCTCTGTAGAACTTCCTATGACGAGTATAATTGAGAGATAGCACCAGTTGATAGAGATAATAGAAGCAGTGATGATGATGATCTAGCGATGATCCAACTTTAATGATGATCTAGTGATGATCCAACTTTAATGATGATCCAGCTTTGATGATTATCCAGTGATAATCCAACTTTAATGATGATCCATCTTTGATGATGATCCAGTGATGATCCAGCTTCGATGATGATCCAGTGATGATCCAGATCCAGACTTGATCCAGAGAAGAATACTTATGCTGATGAATCGTGTCAAGAGAATACCTTCCTAGTTAAGAGTGTTGATGTATTTGTAACTTTAGAATGTATTCACTTGTATATATTATGTGGTGTACCTCGATGTTCCTATCAGGAAGTACTGGTAATGTAATTGAGTCATGTCATACCCTGATGTTCCTATCGGGAGAATCAATAATCTAAAAAAGTCATGTAAAGTCATAGAGGGTAACCCTCCTTATTGATCAGGGGTTAAAGTCCTCGCAGTTGTGGGGTACTTGGGTTGTTAGACTCTCCTAGAGAATTCAACCCTGGTGAGTTAATGTAAGTCAGGTCATTAGTAACCTAGTTGTGGTTACTCGACCCTACATAACTGAGTTAGGATTACTCGAGCCTACATAACAGAGTCAAATATTAAGTGAACAAAAGAATATAAATAGAGAGTGATCCTCTCTATTTATTACACACACTCACTTAACTAGGGTGCATGAGTGAGAGATGAGAATCTCTCTCAAGTGAGAGAGAGAGAACAACTGCTGGAGATCATCTTAATATCTTTGGAATTTACTGCTGCCATTGGTGCTCATTCTATCTCTAAGTAATTTGTGAGGTTTTCTCCTTTATGGGTTCCCTGAGGAAAATCTTTGTGTCTCTTATCTTGTGATTGATGGTTGTGCATGTTATTCTCTCAGATAAGATCCTAAGATCATATTTCTTAAATGATAAAAATCTAACACTAGGTGTTTGCAAAGATTGGATAAAATTCACCTCAATAGAAACAGTAGGAGTGGAAGAAGTAGTAAGAGAAGAACTCCATTGCTTGGCAGGTTTCATTGTGGATGGAGGTTGTATTGAACCTACAATGCCATCTATAGGAGTTTCGGCAGGTGGCTTGGCAGGATTGGTGTTGGGACGAGGAGAATCAGGTATCAAATCATACAAGGTCTCAGACTGAGAATAAATTAATCCCAAATATTGAGCCCAACTAATAGCATGTTCCTATGTAAAAGCATCGCCCATTGCCACATCTCAGGAAATAGGAGGCAACAAAGATTTAGTAAACCAGTAAGCTAATAGTTGATTCAGAATAGGATTTTTTTTAATCTTCAATGTATCCTCCACTCATGAATGTGATCGGATATGTGAGTGGAAATATTCTATCGAAGAGAGGTCAAAAGATCCGTACTAGTTTCATAATGTATGGGTAGATCGAAATGGGTAAGGAATACATTTTCCAATGAATTAAAGTCCACAAATGAATGTTGTGTAAGTTCAATATACCACTTAGCGTCTGTACCAGTCAAAGTTATCCTAAAGAGCCTCAAACAAATGGATTCATCCATCAAGAAGTTCGAAGAACATCATAGATGGAAGTTCATAACATGGGTTTTTGGGTCTTCATCCTCTTTCCCATCAAACTTGGGGATGTCTGATGGTAATTTGAATGGAATTGTTGTCTAAAAAGGGGTGTGTTGGATGTGATCATTAATTAATTTGGACAAGTATGGAAATTACAAAGTAGAAAACAACAAGAGTTTCTGGTTAAGTTGCGAGTACTGGTAATATTGATAAGGCATTTTTGGACCATTAGGACTGTAATTTGATTGGTAAATGGGTGTGGACAATGTTCCATCAACTGGTTGATTGGGTGGTTGATTCAAAAATGATCATCCTGAGGTTCCTCCAGGTGGTGGGTTTCCCGGGGGAGGTGTGCCTCCTGGGGGTGGCCCCCCAGGAAGAGGGGGTCCTCTAGGTAGAGGGGGTCCTCCAAGTGGGAGAGCTCTAGAAGGTAGAACTTAGGGTGGTCGGCCTCCAAAAAGAGGACCTCTAGGTGGTGGACCTCCATAACCTATAGCAGTATTGACAGGTGGTCCTCCATGTATGAGGACATTTGACCAGTTAGGCTTCCCCCATGGGGTGTATATATTTCCTAGGTAAGGCATTCTGGTATAAAAAAACTCCTGACTTTGTAGGTTGATAATTTTGATTGACTACAGGAGGTTGATTTCTTGGATAGGTATAACCCCATGAATATTGACTAAACATAGGTTGGACCCATGATGTTTGTCTCATACCGGAAGAGGGAATAACCACGTTGGTATTCGTGGGAGGTATATTAGTTGTCGATGGTCCTACACAAATATTTTTTCCCATGCTAGAAATAGTTCCCCTGGTTGATATAGTGACTTGGGATGGGATTTCGCCCCTAGTGGTAGGAAGTATAGGAAAATTATAAACATATGGGTGGTTTTGAGCTAGTGGGGGGGGATGGAAGGTTGGCCTGCATCATAAGTGGCCATATTTTGAACTAGTGATCCTGATTTAGGAGACACATCAGGTGGTGAAAGAGCATGGTATGTCGGGAGGGATAATTATGAATGGTGGGGTAGAGGATAAATACTCCTTCTCCTTATGTTATTCCCCATCATACGCAAATGAGCAAGAGTTTCCTGGACTATTCTGATGATTTATTCATTCGTAGTGAATCTAGTTTCTCATGTGGGGTGACATAAGGTAAATTGGTGCTTATGTATTTAGAGATAACCTGTCCTAAAGAAGTCTCCCAGAAAGGATTCATTGGAATAGAAACTGATTCCATGGTATCATCTGATGGGTGGGTAAAGACCTAATATCATGTATCAGGTTGACTGTCCATTTGAAAACGAAAAGGTTGTATCTTCTGCAGAAGGTTGTTGAACTACCACAAGAGTGGATGGATTTTCAAAGGAATAAATTCCTTCCCCAGATTCAGTAACTAAAACTCCTTCTACATGGGAATCAGTTGTATTTGGTTCGTCCATGGTTTTCCTTTCCATTTATTCCACAACAGGAGGAAATATTAGAAAACAGGACCGCAGGGCAATAACAGATATACAGTTAAATCAATAAACAAGATGCAAAACACATTAAAACATTACAGAGAGACACAAATATAACGTGGTTCACCCAAATGATGGGCTACGTCCATAAAGAAATTTCCAGTCCTTTTATTAAAGTCCAAAAAGATGAAGGGATACACCCTGCAGCAAAATCGCTGCACTTCCTCTTCACGCTCTCATAGTCTCTCTTCTAATACAATACAATACCATACTCAGTTGTTTTACAATGCTTTATTTTATAGGGGAAATACAATGGGAAAATTCTAGGGTTAACCCAATACCATGGGTCCACAAAACTGTTGGCCAACACACATCCCAAAAAAAATTCTTGGGGGCTTCGCCCCTGAACTCCAAGGAAGGGGGAATGATCGTATAGTACTCCTGGGTTACAATCACAACTAAATAATATCTCTGGATCTAGAAGATTAGGCTCCACAACCAACAATCTCCCACTTGGATACTAATCACAGCAACTCCACCGCTACTGCACTTGCTAGACTATGCTCTAGACCTTGGACTTGCCAAATTTCTTATTTTCACCTTCATGCTTGAAGGCCAACAGAAGCCGAGAAGGAACTCAGTTTCTCTCTAGTTAATCCCTTTGTCAACATGTCTGCAATATTTTGGCTAGTGTGTATCTTTTCTAGTTTTAACAGTTCTTCATCTAGAACAAATATTATGAAGTGGTACTTGAGTTGTAATGTTTAGTCCTCGAATGAAAGGTTGAGTTATTTGCAAGATGAATGTCACTCTGGTTGTCCCTGTACAACCTACTATTCTCCTGCTTCTTACCCAATTATTCCATGAACCTCTGCAACCAAATCATCTCCTTAATTGCCTCTGTAGCAGCAACATACTCTACTTCCGTTGTTGAAAGTGCAACAACTTGTTGCAGTTTTGAAATCCAACTTACTGTTGTTCCACCTACATTAAACACATACCCTGTGGTGCTCCTCCTACTGTCTTTATCACTAGCCATATCTGCATCAACATATCCCTGTAGAATAGTGTCTAAACCTCCAAAACATAATGCATGAGAAGTGGTAACTCTCAAATACCTGAGAATCCATTGTACTGCTTTCCAATGCTCTTTACCTAGACTATTCATATACTTGCTCACAACTCCCACTGCATGTGCAATGTCTGGTCTTGTGCACACCATGGCATACATCAAGCTCCCAACCATTGATGAATAGGGAATCTTGGACATGTAATCTATCTCTTCCTATGTCTCTAGACACATATCCTTGCTTAGTTTGAAATGGATGGCCAAAGGTGTACTGACTGGTTTTGCATTCTACATTCTAAACCTCTGCAACACCTTTTCTATGTACTCACCTTGAGACAACGTCAATTTGCGATTTTTCCTGTCTCTTGTTCTTCTCATACCAAGGATTTGCTTTGTAGCACCCAAATCCTTAATCGCAAATGATTTAGCTAATTCTCTTTTGAGCACATTTATATCCTGCATGTTAGACCATGCAACAAGCATGTCATCCACAAACAATAACAAGATAATATATCTTATGTTATCTAGCCTCTTGAAATAAACACAGTGGTCAGAATGGCATCTATCATAACCTTGTTTTGTCATAAATTTATCAAATTTTAAATACCACTGCTTTGGAGCTTACTTCAAGCAATACAATCTCTTCTTCAACATGCAAACCAAATTCTCCTTCCCTTTGACCTCATACCCTTGTGGCTGCTGCATATAAATCTCTTCCTCCAAATCCCCATGGAGAAAGGCCATTTTTACATCAAACTGTTCAATATGCAAATCTTCTACCACCACTAGACTTAAAATAGTTCTAATTGAATTCATTTTAACAACAGGAGAAAATATTTCATCAAATTCTATACCTTTCTTTTGTGCAAGCCCCTTTACAACAAGTTTATCCTTGTACTGCTTCTTTCCTCCATCTTCTTCCTTCAACCTATAAACCCATTTATTCTGCAATGCCCCTTTTTTCTATAGGCAACTTAACCAAATCCCAAGTCTGGTTTCTTAACAATGAGTCCATCTCCTCATCCATGCCTTGCTCCCACTTCTTTCTAGTTTCTACTTGCATTACTTCTTCAAAACATTATGGTTCACCAGAATCAGTCATCAATAAATAATACAGTGAAGGAGAAAATAGTTCAGGGGGTCTATTTAACCTGGTAGACTTACTTACAGTTGCAGGAGTTTCAGGTACCTGCTGCTGCTCTTGATTTTCTGGTTCTTTTGGAACTTCATTTTCTTTGATTTCATCAAGCACTGTGTACTATGTGTTTTCCATTTCTTCTTTCTTTCCCTCCAACTGATCTTTGTACATGACCTTTTCATTGAATAATACATCTCTACTCCTAATGATTTTTCTATTTTTAAGATCCCATAAGTGATAGCCAAAATCATCAACCCCTTATCCAATAAAGGTACATTTCTTCGATTTAGCCTCAAGCTTGGTTCTATCATCTTTATCAATATGGACAAATGCTTCACAACCAAAAGTTCTCAGAAATGAGTATTTTACTTGTTTTCCTATCCATGCCTCCTCTGGAATGCCACCATCCAAAGTGCTTGAAGGCCCTCTGTTTATTAAATAAACAACAGTGTTTATAGCATCAGCCCAAAACTGTAAGGGAAACCCTACATGCAATCTCATACACCTTGCATGCTCCATGATCGTTCTGTTCATCCTTTCTGACACACCATTTTCTTGGGGTGTTCCAGGGACTGTCTTCCCTCTATGAATCCTATTGTGTGAATAGTAACTATCAAACTCCTTGCTGCAGTACTCGCCTCCATTATCAGATCTGAGAAATTTCAACCTTTTTCCTGTCTCATTCTCAGCCAAAGCTTTCCACTTCTTAAAAGTATCAAACACATCAGATTTTTGTCTAATGCAATAAACCCAAGTTTTTCTATTTGCATCTTCAATAAAAGTAACATAATAATGAGAGCCACCAAGAGATTGTACTTGAGCTGGTCCCATACATCTGTATGGACAAGCTCTAATTTTTCACTCTTCTTTTGTTTCCCAACCCTAAGAAATATAACTCTCTTATGTTTTCCATAAACACAGTTCTCACAAAATTCCAAACTTACCTGCTTCAGATCAAGAAGTAGTTTCCTTGAGTGGAGAATCTACATCCCCTTCTCACTCATGTGGCCAAGCATATGATGCCACAATGCTGCACCTGTTTTTGTGGAAGCTACAGAGATAGAATAATCAGTATTATGAGGACATAAATATAACGTACCTATCCTATCTCCTTTTGCAATTACGATTGATCCTTTAGTGATCTTCCACCACGTTTCTCCCAATGTAAACAAAAAACCGCTATCTCCCAACTGCCATGTTGAGATCATATTTCTTTTCATAGTAGGAATGTGCCTTACATCCTTTAGCAGCCATTCACTTCCATTATTTAACTTAATCCGTACCTTACCCTTTCCAACAATTTTACATGGTTCATCATCCCCCAATAGCACATGCCCAAAATCACCTTGAACATAATCATGAAATAATTTCCTATGGGGTGTAGCATGACATGAATCCCCTGAATCTACTACCCAGTAATCACTAGTATTATCTAATGCAAGAATCAAAGCATCTTGTAACACATCACCTGCTACATTCGCTTCCTGAGTAATCTCTTGCTGTCTGTCTCCTTTTTTCTTTGGAGCTCTACAGTCTTTCTTTAGATGTCCTTTCTTACCACATTTCCAGCACTCTATTTTTCTGAATTTAGACTTGGATCTTCCCTTTTTAGACTTGCCACTATTTCCTAGGCTCCTTCCTCTCTCGTTTTGTCTCCCTCTGCTCTCCATGATTAACGCATTACCTGATGTCTCACCTGTTCTTTTTCTTCGCATTTCCTCACTAAGAATAACATCAACAACATCATCAAACTTAAGAGTGTTTGAACTAGAGACAGAGTTACTTACAGCCATGACCAAGCTATTCCAGCTTTCTGGCAATGAGCACAATATTAGAAGAGCCCTAACCTCATCATCAAAGTTCACTTTTACAGAACTTAACTGACTGGTAAGTGTATTAAACTCATTTAAATGGTCAGCAACATATCCACCTTCCGACATCTTCATATTAAATAAATGCTTCATTAAAAATACCTTGTTAGAAGCCGAGGGTTTTTCATAGAGCTTACTTAATGCGCTCATCACACCCTCTATTGTTTTTTCTTTCAAAATATTGAAGGCCACCGACGAAGCCAGGCACAGCCGTATTGTTCCCAGTGCCTTTCTATCAAGAACCTCCCATTCTTCATCCTTCATAGCCGCTAGCTATTTTTCTTTTCCGCCCAACGACAGGTACATATCCTTCTGGTACAGATAGTCATCCATTTGCATCTTCCATAACTGATAGTTTTGGCCGTTAAATTTCTCAGCCCTAAAATTTCCTTCTTCTGCCATTGCTCTCACTCGAACCAGGAACCCTTCTTTCCTGCGAGTTTACCAACCAAATAGACCTTTTGGCTCTAATACCAATTGTTAGAAAATAGGACTACAGAGCAATAACAGATATACAGTGAAATCAATAAACAAGATGCAAAACACATTAAAACATTACAGAGAGACACAAATATAGCGTGGTTCACCCAAACGATGGGCTATGTACATAAAGAAATTGCCAATCCTTTTATTACAGTCCAGAAAGATGAAGGGATACACCCTGCAGCAAAACCGTTGCACTTCCTCTTCACACTCTCACAGTCTCTCTTCTATTACAATACAATACCATACTCAGTCATTTTACAATGCTTTCTTTTATAGGGAAAATAAAATGGGAAAATTCTAGGGTTAACCCAATACCATGGGTCCCCAAAACTGTTGGCCAACACACATCCCAAAAATGTTTCTCGGGGGCTCCGCCCCCAAACCCCAAGGCAATGGGAATGAGTGCACAGTACTCCTGGGTTACAATCACAACTGAATAATATCTCTAGATATGGAAGATTAGGCTCCACAACCAAAAGGAAATTTAGGTGGAAAACCCTACAACCTGCGAGATCTTTTCACAGGTAACTCAGCCAGAATGTTGGCCAAAAACGCCTACTCTAGGGTTTTATAAAAAGAAGAGATCACACAAAAACAATCCTATGCAAGATAAGGTCACAAGAATACTTAAGTGATAGGATTGGTTGATGAAATATGGTTCCTCACTAGGATTTTCAAGTTGTCACAGCTCGCAATATGCTGTAGGGTCCAACAATAAAACACGACAAGGAGGATTGGGACCGTACCCTTTCCTGAATACCCGACTACCTGGATGACACATGCATAGTAGCTCCCCAAGTGTTGTTCTCAGTGTATTTCTCCAACAATATGACCAAAAGGATATTCTTAGTTGGTATGGGTGTAATGTCCTGGTTTTGACCTCGTTACATTAGATGTATATGATGTATATATATATTGTAATGATCATGGTGTGGAGCTAAAGTCCAAAACCCCGCCATTGATCGGTTATGTTATGTTTTGAATTTGAATTGTCACCGATGGTATATCGGGGCATGCAGCATATATTATGTTGGTCATCATGTAAATATGCATCTATAATTAATTAAATGAACCCGACTAGCTACAATCGCGGCAATTAAAATGAGAAGGGGCATGATTTTCCCAAGGATAAGGAGGTGAGGGAAATTGTCAATCTTGGGCCAAAAGGGGAAAAAACCCATGTGTCATCTTCCCTTGTTTAATTCCAACCACTTTCATTAAGAAAGGTTGCTGGTGGTTGAGGCAGTTAATGGTTTTTGGGAGTGGGGTGGCAGGACTGTCAGTCCTCACCCACATGCACACTCTACCCACGATTTTGCTGTTCTTTCCCTCACGCAGAC
Organism: Pseudotsuga menziesii; assembly: GCA_001517045.1. Lineage (NCBI taxonomy): Eukaryota > Viridiplantae > Streptophyta > Pinopsida > Pinales > Pinaceae > Pseudotsuga > Pseudotsuga menziesii. The sequence goes on along the minus strand of LPNX010363460.1, from coordinate 527,278 downwards.
ATTCTCCTTCCTCTCCACGAGTTGCTGAGCACCCACGCACTGCAAATTCACGTCCTCTTGGTAGCTGTTCACCTTCATGCACTTCCCATTTGGCCGCTCACTGTTTTCACG